>NQII01000133.1:830586-852261 GCA_002778355.1 Clitarchus hookeri | reverse complement strand
AAACATTTACTCGCACAAACACGCACTTACCGAAACATTTACGAGTACAAACATGCATTTACCGAAACATATGCGTACATAAGCGTGCACTTACCGAGGCATTTACACGTACAAACACGCATTTACCGAAACATTTACACGCACAAACACGCACTTACCGTAACATTTACGCTCACAAACATGCATTTACCGAAACATTTACATACATAAACACGCATTTACCCAAACAAATACGCGCACAAACACTCACTTGCCGAATCATTTATGCACATAAACACATACTTACCGAAACATATACCTGCACAAACACGCACTTACCGAGGCATTTACGTGCATAAACACACACTTACCGAAACAAATACGCGCACAAACATGCATTAATCGAATCATTTTCGTACATAAACACGCACTTACCGAGGCATTTACGTGCATAAACACTCATTTACCCAAACATTTACGCGTACAAACTCGCATTTACCGAAACATTTACGCGCACAAACACGCACTTACCGAAGCATTTACACGCACAAACATGCACTTACCGAAACATTTACATACATAAACATGCATTTACCGAAACATTTACATACATAAAAGCGCACTTGCCGAAACATTTACGTACATAAACACGCATTTACCGAAACATACACACGCACAAACACACACTTACCGAGGCATTTACGCGCACAAACACGCACTTACCGAAACATTTACATACATAAACATGCATTTACCGAAACATTTACGTACATAAACGCGCACTCGCTGAAACATTTACGTACATAAACACCTACTTACCCAAACATTTACGCACACAAAAACGCACTTACCCAAACATTTACGTACATAAACATACACTTACCGAAACATTTACGTACATAAACACCTACTTGCCCAAACATATACGCGCACAAACACGCATTTGCCGAAACATTTACGCGCACAAACACGCATTTACCGAAACATTTACGCGCACAAACACCCAAACATTTACGTGCACAAACACTCATTTACCCAAACATTTACGCGCACAAACACGCATTTACCGAAGCATTTACGCGCACAAACACGCATTTACCGAAGCATTTACGTACATAAACACGCACTTACCTTAACATTTACGTACATAAGTATGCACTTACCAAAACATGTTCGCGCACAAACACGGACTCTGTAAAAGTAATATCACTTACCTATTTATCGTTGCCCTCCCACTTACCATCAGCATTAGCATGCAGATGGGCCCCGGGCTTGGGACCGGGCAGTACACTATTCCTATGACATTAATGACATAAGTATAGTGTACAGGCGGGTTACAACGTCGAAAATGAAAGACAACCCTCATAAACAAGCAAGGCGGACTAAGGAACGCACAGATAGATGACAGCATATGGAAATTACTATTGAAGAGAGATAAGTATGATTACGACGTTGCTTATGGAAGATCACAGCCTAAAAGTGAGCAAAGGAACAGATTAATGTAACCAATATTAGCTACCCGAGATTCTTTTTCAAAAGTCTAGAGAAAATTTAAAAAAAATATGTATATCTTACGAAATTAATTATAGTAAGCTACCAGCCAGCACACTTTCCAAGTGATATCGTGGATAAATTAAAGCGCTTAACCCGAGGAGAGGAACTGTTTCCTACTTAATGACCTCTCCCAAAGGTACCTGTCCCAGAGATGTATTATTAATTATTATTATAGCCATAGGGAACAGTATGTATTGCATCGTCCAGGATCTTACGCTTATTATCCATCCAAGAAAGGGCCAACTTGCTAGTACATTCAGTATATAAATCGTGCTGGTGTGATCTAATACTATTAGTTTGTACTCTCATTTCCTGTTGGGATATTAGGATGCGTTTATAATCTTTGAAGGTAATAGTATTCTCAACAACACTCTTCTGTATACCTTTCGCGCGCTTTACTACTTTATCGTGACCTCTATATGCATAAAGCTTTGCCCTCAGCCCGACAAACTCTACCATGTCATTGCCACCACACTCGTCTTTAAATTTTCCAATAACTTTAGCGTTGGCAGGCGAGTAGCAGGGATGTGTGGGAGGGTAGGAGCTAGTATCAAACTCTGACATAAGTGTCGGGTCTGAGGCAAGGTCACTGCAGAAGTCACGGCACGCAATCTCCATAATATAGGAATCAGTGTCTGTATAGACCAGACTCACGTCATTAGCATACCGTGCTCTCATTATATCGTAATAAAAGCGATACATTAACGTTTTGGATAGGTCAAGTACGGTAAACCCTGCATAGATAGGCTTATTAAATACAATATATTCATGTTACAATTTTACCAGCGATAAGTTTTCGTCATATATTGTTCGGCATTTGAAAGTCGGTTTAGCGATAAGCTTCTTTGCCCGACGATCACAGCACACAAGTTCCATGCGCTGACGCTTNATTTTACCAGCGATAAGTTTTCGTCATATATTGTTCTGCATTTGAAAGTCGGTTTAGCGATAAGCTTCTTTGCCCGGCGATCACAGCACACAAGTTCCATGCGCTGACGCTTACGTTTGTTCTCCATGACAAATGGCATGCAACGTAACAAGATTAGCTTATAAAAGTCTTTCTCAAATGCATTTGTTGCCGCCTGACGTTTCTTTGTGTTGAGATCAATATAAGGCTTAAGCCATGGCTTTTGATTGAATTGAAGCACTCGATGTATATTCTTCAACTTCAACCCATGGTCTAATGCCTGCTTGAGATTAACATAATGAACTATATAGTTTTTCTTTGTCTCAAGGGTAGTTAAAAGTTTAGTCTGTTTAGATCCGGGGGGACACTCGTTTACCGGTAGGAACGGTAGATCTTTATGTTCATCATGGAGTGTGACAGGGTAGTCTACATCTACCTCTAGTATGTAGCCAACATCGCCATCGTCCGGCACGCTCATCACATCAATATTTGTATCGACCCATTTGAAACCTGCATATGGGAGCGGCAAGGACATTGCTCAACCGTATAGGTTATTAGCATCTACATACTGAAGGTATGTAGACCCGAACAGCCGTAGTATACAGAGACTATACTACATATTATTAGCAACAGCATGACGCTTAATACACTGGGATACCCCTCCCCGGATACCTGCCTCAATAAAGAGATGAATGTCATAATCTGTGAGCAGTTCCAACTCGACTCGGGTCTTGCATAACATCGCATCGAAAGAAAATCCGGGAGCGCTCACATATCGGACACAATCAAGGTCATATGCAGTGAGACATAGCTCCCGAAAATTCTCAAATACATCGCATAACAGTAACACATCTCAGAATTCCATGTCAAATCTGTAATCTTGTAGTGTACGACAACCAAATGTTGACCAGACTGTTTGAGCATGCTGATAATCTACTTCGCTAATGTCACATCCCGTAAGGCGGTTGTAAAAGGATGTAATTGGTGGTAGCTGTTGCTCAGCAAGTTTCTCCCATGAGCTGACATAGTCATATGGGAAAACGCCTTTCCTACTAACCAACTCGAATTGTTCCTTAGCGAAGAAAAAACGCCAACATAACTCGAACGAACTTCCTTCCTTCTGTGCAAGTGTTGCGAGGCTGGCCGACATAAATCTAAAAGTATCTATAAACTGAATTGAGAATCTATCTGCTAAAATTTTGCTAAANGTTTGTTCTCCATGAGTTTACCGTACGTTGCATTGTTCATTAGCTTATAAAAGTCTTTCTCAAATGAATTTGTTGCTGCCTGACGTTTCTCTGTGTTGAGATCAATATAAGGCTTAAGCCATGGCTTTTGATTGAATTGAAGCACTCGATGTATATTCTTCAACTTCAACCCATGGTCTAATGCCTGCTTGAGATTAACATAATGAACTATATAGTTTTTCTTTGTCTCAAGGGTAGTTAAAAGTTTAGTCTGTTTAGATCCGGGGGGACACTCGTTTACCGGTAGGAACGGTAGATCTCTATGTTCATCATGGAGTGTGACAGGGTAGTCTACATCTACCTCTAGTATGTAGCCAACATCGCCATCGTCCGGCACGCTCATCACATCAATATTTGTATCGACCCATTTGAAACCTGCATATGGGAGCGGCAAGGACATCGCCCAACCGTATAGGTTATTAGCATCTACATACTGAAGGTATGTAGACGGCTTGTCGGCATCATATGTCTCTGATATGTACATATTATTAGCAACAGCATGCCGCTTAATACACTGGGATACCCCTCCCCGGATACCTGCCTCAATAAAGAGATGAATGTCATAATCTGTGAGCAGTTCCAACTCGACTCGGGTCTTGCATAACATCGCATCGAAAGAAAATCCGGGAGCGCTCACATATCGGACACAATCAAGGTCATATGTAGTGATACATAGCTCCCAAAAATTCTCAAATACATCGCTTAACAGTAACACATCAGTCTTAAGGTACAGTTTAGAGTAATCTTGTAGTGTACGACATCCAAATGTTGACCAGACTGTTTGGGCATGCTGATAATCTACTTCGCTAATGTCACATCCCGTGAGGCGGTTGTAAAAGGATGTAATTGGTGGTAGCTGTTGCTCAGCAAGTTTCTCCCATGAGCTGACATAGTCATATGGGAAAACACCTTTCCTACTAACCAACTCGAACTGTTCCTTAGCAAAGAATTTTGCGGTTGTATTGAGCTTGCTTGAAGGAAGGTTCTGTGCAAGTGTTGCGAGGCTGGCCGACATAAATCTAAATGTATCTATAAACTGAATTGAGAATCTATCTGCTAAAATTTTGCTAAAAGTGATTAGTTTTTCCTCTGTGTGGGGAATAATGAAGATGCTCTGCGAATCATATCCTAGCTGCTTAATTATGAAATTAGTATCATATGCCAAATTATGAAATAAGATCGGCAATCTCTGTGGGCGACGGCGAAGCAAGTTACAGCTGTTGCATGCCGCCCCAATAAATTTACCAGTAAAATGATTATGGTCATGAACTTTATGGTTATTGTCGGTGAAGGGTCCGGAACAGTGGCAGCAGGTAGTAGCTAGAGAGTAGCCAGCCTGTTCGTTAGAAGTTAGAGGATGCATAGGTATGGACTGGTCATATACATCCTTCACCAGATGACCAATTCTAACAACTTCCTCCATGAATTTCTGTGATGCATCTTCTCCAGTATACAAAATCACATCGGTAGGTAAACTAGTTGTCATGGAGGTCGGTATGAGGTCGTTATCTACCTGAACATAGATACCAAAGCTATATGGGTCATGCTTTTGATATATATAAGTATATGACACCTCAGGGTTTGGCTGACATGTTTGTACAGGTACCAACATGGCCTCAAAATCAGCATATATCACTATAGGCACCTTATCTATATTTTGATAGTTCTGAAATTTTAACACAGGAGGCTTGTCATTCTCTAATTGGGGCATGTCAGCACGAATTGCAGAGTGATGATTACAGTATCTCTGGTGTTCGGCCAGCGTCGCAGCACCAGTCANTGTCAGCACGAATTGCAGAGTGATTATTACAGTATCTCTGGTGTTCGGCCAGCGTCGCAGCACCAGTCAACCCGCTAACACGCCGTTGATTATCAAACCCTTTCAGACATCTTCTACAGAAATAGGCTGCACATTTATGTCCTGTCACTTGTGAACGAATCAGTCTTGAGAAATCTGATATTAGGCAGTAATGTGAATTCTTAGTGATAGACATCAGAAGTAGTAGATCGAAGTGCTCAGCCTGTTCTTATTTTGATACTCGTACAGGCACTACCTTCTGATTATCATCAAGAGCATAAACATTAATGCTCACACCAGGATTGTTCTTCTCAAACATAGATATCTGACGCAGAGGAGTGGGGAAGTCTATCCCACAGAAATTGAATCTTGCCTCCAGGTTGAAATATCGTTTGTTAATGCGCTGGGGATTCCTCCCCTCTACATATCGGGACAGAAGAGCCCATTTGAAGCATTGCTGATCTTGATTACAGGGATTAATAACAGACTTGGAAGCTTTGACTTTTGCAGGCAGAGCAATGTATGATGAAGCTCTCAAGGGGTCAGGCTTGTTAACACGTAGCTGGACGCGTCTCACAGATGTGAGTGTCCAGCCACTGCCCTTGCCCATGTACTCTCCCTCCTCCAGACATATCTTCACTATAGCCTTCGACACAGCATCTTCAATATCGTCAACATTGTAGAGTGGGACGTTCTTTGTCTTGAATGCCCGATGATCTGTCTCGGTGTCGTGAGGTTCCGGCTTGCCATAACTGCATTCAAGGAAAAGATTGAATTTGACAGCTCCCTGATCTTCAATTTCTTGTTCTAGTTGACCAATAATGCTGTTCTTTATTCTTTCAAGGTAGCTGCAAATATCATCCGCTTCACTTGAAGTGTTCTCAGCAATGTAGGTCTTCATTAGGCCGTGAAATGCCCTTTCTGTCTCCATGAAACCATATGCATTACACTTGCCACTAACGATGACGGGCTTCCGACGAGATCTTCCCTCGACAGCAATAATACGAGCAGGTATGGTCTCTGGCTGCGAGACTGCCAGTCGAGATCTTTTCGCTGGTGGTGGAGCGTCATCGCCTTCGCATATAGCACTGTGTGCACGTAGATTATATGCACGAGTAAACTGTCTGCCGCAGTGCACACATTCCAGTTTCTCAGAAGTAGGATTTGCCCAGCATCCATGTTCATGAGCGGACTGTACCGTTATGTATTTAAAGCCCTCATTGCAGAACGTGCAGTAGATCGACGTAGTTTGCCTGATCTGTCCTACGCATGTTGCCAGATGATCGGCTAGTTTATCAGTGCGAGCATACGTCACACCACACCTGTCACATATATTCTGTGATATATCCCTGAAAGGATTCAGGGAACAGGCGAGTTCATGCCGCAGGACATTTCTACGATAGGCAAACATGCGATCACAGAAACTGCACTGTAATGCTAGGCGCTGAATCATGGAAGAATTATTAGCAGAATCCATCTTCTTAAATTGCACTGAAGGACGTCTCAACTGGTCGGCTTGATGTACTGCACGTAACCAGGAGGTAACCTATGCAAAAAATGATAAAAAAAATATGTATNAATGATAAAAAAAATATGTAGCGGAACTGGTATGGTATGTGATACATTGCATATCGATTGATTACTTACATGCGGTAAACCAAAAGGGGCCGCTTAAAAACTTTTTTAAATGGCCCAGACTTACCTCTCAAAGTTGTGTTGGTGAATATCACAACTGTGCGGTGATGGACTCAAAGTATTGTTGTTGATGAATATCACAACTATGTTCTGGAACGTACGACAGCTCTCTGCAGTGCTGATGAGTCTCTCAACTGTGTGCTGGAACGTACGACGGCTCTCAATGCAGTGCTGATGAACCTCTCAGGCGATGTCGAAAATGGCTCTCTCTTTCAAAGTAGCGCTGATGAACTTTTCAGGCGTCGTCGAAAATGGCTCTCTCTCTCAAAGTGTCGTCGATGAATATCACAACTGGACGACGACGGAGCGTACTGCACAACACCAGGCACCGTGCCTATTAGGTTAATGTCTNTCTCTCTCTCTCTCTCAAAGTGTCGCCGATGAATATCACAACTGGACGACGACGGAGCGTACTGCACAACACCAGGCACCGTGCCTATTAGGTTAATGTCTATTAATATGTCTTTCAGATAGTCTACATATCATATCAATTGAGTACTCACACGCATATGGCAAACAAAAGGCTTACTTCAAAATGTCTTAGACTTGTTGTCACGTTATCCATACTTTATGATCGAACGTTCACTATATAGCCAGAGCATGTTGACTGATTAATTACTAAGCGGAAATTTTTTTGCATAACAGATATCATGAAGGAAATATATGTTAAAAAAATAATCTTTAATTATAATGTACTAGTTTAGGTCTTGAGCACATATCTGACACTGCTAACCTATCGCACACATACCTACACATCCATGGCACTTGACGAAAAACACTTAAATCTATACGTAAAAACTTCCAATGCATGTGTGATGACCAGCAAAATGCCGCTCATTAGTCCTAGGTTATTGCTGGTTCTTCCGGAAGAGAGGTTTCGTATAACTTTACGTGATGAATTCGTGAAGTCTCGAAACAACATGAAAATTTTACGTGATGCATTCATCAAGGCTCGAAACAACATATAATTTTACGTGATACATTCGTCAAGTCTCGGAACGTTACAAGTTGTAAATCTATATGCTTNGTAATTTTACGTGATACATTCGTTAAGTCTCGGAACGTTACAAGTTGTAAATCTAGTGCATAATATCAATAATATAAATGTAACATGACACACTCACTTTATACAAATACATAGCTTATAGTTAGGACTGAAACACTCACCTAATCTAGCAGGGTAGATTCTTCCGATGTACACTCGATGACAGTCTAAATGCAACTGATTGATTCTAGGTTATCGGTGGGTTTATATACTTTTCCAGAAGGAAAGGTTTCGCGTAATTTTACGTGATGTATTCATCGAGTCTCGAAACAACATATAATTTTACGTAATGCATTCATCAAGGCTCTGAACTACATATTGTAAATCTAGTACATAATATGAATACACTGAAAAGCCAAAAGAACCGCTATAGGCGTGCGTATGCAAATAACAGAGATATGGAACCAATCAGAGTAGTGTAATACTGTCAGCAGCTAGATTGNGCTATAGGCGTGCGTATGCAAATAACAGAGATATGGAACCAATCAGAGTAGTGTAATACTGTCAGCAGCTAGATTGATTACTGCTGCAATGACAGGGGATTTAAGTAAGTTTGAATATGGTGTTGGCACACGAGAGATGGGACATGGGATAGCAATAACATTTAGGTATGCGNGCTATAGGCGTGCGTATGCAAATAACAGAGATATGGAACCAATCAGAGTAGTGTAATACTGTCAGCAGCTAGATTGGTTACTGCTGCAATGACAGGANGACGTGTGTTTGCAAATGACAGAGATATGGAACCAATCAGAGTAGCGTAATACTGTCAGCAGCTAGATCGGTTACTGCTGCAATGACAGGAGATTTAAGTAAGTTTGAATATGGTGTTGGCACACGAGAGATGGGACATGGGATAGCAATAACATTTAGGTATGCGTGTACGTTCATTTCGCAAGTGTGCTGNATATCCGAGATCGGAAACAGATCGTGAAAGAACGAGACAAACAATGACTGACGAGAATCATTAAACGCGTGCGCAACCATTTCTCAAATTGACACAGATTGAAGACTGCTGTATTGGATTCATGACGTAAATTAGCCTCTACATACCTTAGTCGCGTCCCCTGTCTTGTGACTGTGCTCTCGAGATAATATTAGGTAGGTGTACCTATTTTTTTTTACTCTTCAGTATATTATGACATAAATAATCTAACATTACACACTTACTTAATACATTAAAATTACTTGAAAACTATATGTAAAGTGATTTTCCATATTTTCATAGACAATAGTTAGGACTAAAACATTCACCGAATCTATCCTATAAAACTTTCGATGTACACTCGTTAACTGTGAATGATTAGCTCTAGGTTATCATAGGCTCTTCCGGAAGGATGGTTTTGTATAATTTTACGTGATACTTATGCATTCGACGAGGTACGGAAGACATAGTAAGTTGTAAATCTATATGCATAATATCGATAATCTAAATGTATTAGGAACATGCTGACTTTAAAAATAAGACATGACATATGTGCTCGACCTGTCAGACTGTATAGCTCATTCACGGTTACTTCAAACTTTTCTGAACTTCCAGGATATTCCTCCGTCACATACAAACAAAGCTAAATCAAGTTTAGAAAATTACACCAAAGCGACCACGCAACGCATTTCTGCGCGCTCAACGTAATATTTTGCATAAGAACTATTTCTTACTAGGTATTACCAAAACATTCATTTTATCCCTGTTTTTATTCATATCTAATGAAATAGTATAATTTATAGATAAAATATGAATAAAACTTCAATTTAACCAAAAATAACATACTTTTATGTTAGCACAAGTGTAATATGCTTGTGATATACATATAACATAATTAGGAAACATCCACGTCATACATGGAATGATTTTTCAAAGGTTTGTTTAAAAAAGTGCGAAGAAACCATGAATAGGCTATAGTTGTAAAGACAATATGACACTAAGGTTAAGAAGTGCTTGCATGTTTATTATAATTAAAACATAGATGTTCGAGGCTTCACTTTGTTGCAAAACATGTTATCTTACACATGATGTTTGTCTGCACGGTGTCGTGATATGTGAGGAAAATGTATCTCTTGCTGATGTATACAGGTTAAAATTATGTTTTCTACCATATATGTACAAGAAAGAATTCCTAGATTAATTAATATCTTGTACGTAATCGTAAATTTTTTCTGTTGTTAACATGACAAACTGGTCATCTCTTAAAGAGATGCACAGAAACTATTTTTTCTTCTTTTCATAAGCATGTTTCATCAAAAAACTTATTGTACTTTGTTTGCAACATGTTTGTTCATTTTATTACGCCTAGCACGTCACCAGGTGTAGGACACATTACCGGTCAACCATATCGTATTATTTATACAACAAAAATCTCGTGTTTTACATGAAAACGACGACCTAATATCAAACATTTTACCTCAAGGTAAAAAAAGTTGTGTGCACTAACAGGGTAAAACCATTTTTTTTTTTACATATGCAGTATCATGGCTTAATTAATTCATACACTAAAGTTTGTTCCTATAACGCAAGCATGTTTCATATTAACCTATGCTTTTCATTCTCCACCTTTAAGAGCTCCTTTATTATTTAAGATGTACCTTGACTATCGTATTTCAAATTTCACGTCGACATTCCCTGGCTCACATGTTTTCCGAAACATGCCACAATACTATGATAACACTGCGTGCCTGTGACATGTGCGTAGCAGCGCCTTGCAGTCTTACGCTTGTCGACCTCAAACGCCTCCAGGTATGCAGGTCTCTTGCAATTATAGAAGTATTTTTTTGAAGGGACCCAGCATGGAATTGTTTTTGAGACCGTATCTGTTAGCTCAAGCACTGGTCGGACTGTAGTGCATGGTTTACGAATGAGAAAAAAAAAAGTGCATAGTATCACGTCATGCTAACAGATTGTTCTGCTTTATATTGTAAAGATCGTGAGTCGGATTATATTCTCCTATTGCTGTGATTGGTGTAGGGGAAGGAACATGAGAAGGCGGTGGCTCCTTCCAGTCTTATCACTGTTTATCCCTACCCTTGAATATAGATGGACTACCTATCTCATATAACATATTTGCCACAGAACTTTACAAAAAGTATAGATTCGTAACTATACAGGCAAGCGAAACTTAAAAAAACTATTGTTTCTTTTTAATCGTCTGTAACATCATAGTTCTTAAAACAATATATTCGACCTTGTACATTAGGTTTGTATAACAGCTAACTTTTAGGCTATTATAAATAAAAAACATCCGAATTAGAAATTTCTAACTTGTCATGCTTGAGGAAACATCCCGAAATGAAAATCTGTAATGCCCTTGTAGGTTATGGTTTAAGGAATTTCATTAATATAACATATTTTTATCGCGATATAAATGTAACCTTTCATATTTTACGTTGTTTATTTTGATGAATACGCTATTGGAAATTAACGTGAGCTTATTTAAAGATGTCTGGGATTATTAGAATAAATTATTAAAGTATGTGAGACTATAGTTATGATATAACATGCTCTTGCCCCACCAATGTTAGGTGAGGGCAAAAGTAGAGTAGTGAAAATCTTTCTGTCGGCATACACTCACAACTAGTGAGGAAGTCTTCTCGGAGAAAAAAATACGTATCTTAAGTGATAAATGATTGAGATGCGGTAGAATTCATATGTAAATAATTTGTTGATGAGTTAAACTTGAAAATAGTTAAACACGTATCGAGTATTGTCGAAATATGAAGATGCTAGAATACTCAAGTTAAGGTTAGGAAAAGTAGAAGTGACGATCCTGCTCGTCTTGTCGATGGTAGTCAATGGTTAAGAGAAACATTCTATGCTTATAGAAAAATATTAACCAGTTAAGCACTGCAAACGCTGAGACATGAGTCGTATTCTATGTTCTCAGTTAAAAAAGAATTAAATTTTTTTTTTAAAAGTTTGATTGTGGCAGTCTACATAATAGCAAATTTTTCTCTGTAATAGTATGCGTTGGTTGTTTTTTTTAGACGAAATGGTGTGATTCTTTTGGCTTGAAAGTTCTAAGCAGTACGTCGGACCTTGAGAAATATTAGNTGGTAGTCAATGGTTAAGGGAAACATTCTATGCTTATAGAAAAATATTAACCAGTTAAGCACTGCAAACGCTGAGAGATGAGTCGTATTCTATGTTCTCAGTTAAAAAAGAATTAAATTTTTTTTTTAAAAGTTTGATTGTGGCAGTCTACATAATAGCAAATTTTTCTCTGTAATAGTATGCGTTGGTTGTTTTTTTAGACGAAATGGTGTGATTCTTTTGGCTTGAAAGTTCTAAGCAGTACGTCGGACCTTGAGAAATATTAGCCGCATCCCCGAATTTTTTCACAAAACGTATTTCNCCGCATCCCCGAATTTTTTCACAAAACGTATTTCTCTGTGAAGATTAACACATGATCTAGCAACAGGTCTCTCGGGAAGAGTGAATTTGTCGCAAACGAAACCAATCCTAATATTATCATTCTAATTGAGACAACTCAATTTCGCATCTGTTAACATCTTGTTTGTTAAATGAATGTCACTTACATCACCGAATTAACTGTCACCTGATAATTTGAATAATTTCTGATGAGGTGAAAATATTTTTTAGTATAAGCATTCACAGATGTTATACTATATAAAGCTGAAAGATAAAATAACCTGCTTCTTGATTGTAGTGCTATACAGTATGCTGTAAGGCGTTAAAAATATCTATGCACATCCCGGTTGACGACGGAAAAAAGTCGAAGGTACGGTATGCCTAACGCTCAATACTACAAAGTTATAGTTTCAGAATAACTTTATGTACTCACCAGCAGCCGAGACGTTCACTTACCTCTAACAAAGAGGAGCGAAGGCGCGTAGAACATCAATACTCTCTTCTGTAGATACACACACGAAACGTGGCAAATGAACTCGTGTAGACTCGCGTAGCACGACACATATAGCGTAGACGCTCAGGCACGATTAACTGTACAGGAATATAGGAGGGGTATTTATACTCTTAAGGGTATGCGTCTTAGAGCAGCTGCAGTCTGGCGTCCCCTTCCAGGAAGGTTTCAATCTGCATTCTCCCCTCGCTAAAGTAATTACTAAAAATGAGACTTTACAAGCCGAACAATCATCATGTGTTAGATTGTTATAAATGATAGTTATCAAGCATATACGAGTCCGTCACAAAGACAGTTATGGGAGACAATATAAAACGCCTGGCTGAGTCATTGACGCTCACTAGATTAATACAAACGGCAGCTTCTTGAGACGTAATTGTTATAAATTATATGTCACCGCGACAGAACGCCCTCGTTAAAGGCGAATTAGAATAGATATGGCAGGGTCAATTTCTTTAACCCGGGACAAGCTGTCAGTGGCAATTAAGAACGAAGTTAAAGACGAAATATGACGGTGAGTCACGCCATTTATCGTAATTTAACACCGAAACAGACAGCTGAATCACCGGATGCACTAATTGATTTAATTTACAGTTCGCTCGTCAAGACACGATGGGGGGTGTGAGTCACACAGTAATTGATTTAAATTACAGACGCCTTCAAAACCTGCAGCTGCTGCGCTAGTCTTCGCGGGGGTGCAGAGACACGATTGAAATAAATTACACTCGTAAATTTTACTTGCCTCCTCGATTCAACAGTCAGGTTCTCAAAGCAAACTTCCGGTAAATATGTTTTTTTTAGTAGCAAATGAGGACACTTGTGCGTCCCCCTGCCGTTCGGAAGGGGGATACTGCTTCTATGAGCTCCAACGAGGGATGATGATAGCTGAATGGAGGCGGCTGGGACACTCGCCCGCATGGTTAGGGGAGGAGACGTGACGGATGTCCTCCACCCTTGCTAGGAAACAATTGGCGTAGGGGACCGACGTGACACGCACTCGCGTGCTGTAGATGCTGTCCCGACAAGCAAGACTCTAGCATCGGGTGATCCACGCTCGAAGTTTTTCACATTATAATATTTTAAAAAATTATTTAATTTAGCGTTTTAGAATCCTGTGCGAACGTTATTTAAAAAACGAGTGTAAAAATAACAACTTCGTAAATAGTATGATTATAGATTTACGATATAAAAAAATACGCCNAAAACGAGTGTAAAAATAACAACTTCGTAAATAGTATGATTATAGATTTACGATATAAAAAAATACGCCTTACCTTTTTTTACAAGTGACGTTAACACTTCCAATACAGACATCGGTATTCCTACTCTCATGTGACGTAATTTAAAAGTTGAAGTGTTCGACGTTACCCTTTATATTAAAATGTATGTTGAAGTGTGCGGTGTCGTTAAAATGTAGGTTGAAATGTACGTTGAAGTGNTTATATTAAAATGTATGTTGAAGTGTGCGGTGTCGTTAAAATGTAGGTTGAAATGTACGTTGAAGTGTACGGCTGCGTACTTTATCCATCATGCGCTTCGCTGCAATGTTTGGCATCACCTTTTATGTTAGGGTGCTGAAGTGTTCGACGTTTACCTTCATATTAAAATGTACGTTGGAATGTGCCGTTAAAATGTACGTTGAAATGCACGACTACGTACTTTATGCATTACACGCTTCGCTGTGGTGTTTGGTGTTACCTTTTATGATGGAGTGTTGCAGTGTTCTACNTTATATTAAAATGTATGTTGAAGTGTGCGGTGTCGTTAAAATGTAGGTTGAAATGTACGTTGAAGTGTACGGCTGCATACTTTATCCATCATGCGCTTCGCTGCAATGTTTGGCATCACCTTTTATGTTAGGGTGCTGAAGTGTTCGACGTTTACCTTCATATTAAAATGTACGTTGGAATGTGCCGTTAAAATGTACGTTGAAATGCACGACTACGTATTTTATGCATTACACGCTTCGCTGTGCACAAACCACAATGGAAAATACTACCTCACAACGTCACAAGTACGTTAACCTTTATATTAAAATGCCTGTTGAAATGTGCGGTGACGTTAAAATGCTCGTTGAAATGTACGGTGACGTACTTTATGTATCACGCGCTACGCCGAAGTGTTTGGTGTTACGTTTTATGATGGAGTGTTACAGTGTTCAGCTTTACCCCTTATATTAAAATATATGTTGGAATGTACTGCTGCACTCTTTATGTTACGCTGTACGTGTCATGGTGACTGTAGGGAAGGCTCTGAGATAATCCTACTCACTAGTGCGAGCCATTGTTTATATAGAAGAGGTCGCACATATTTGAAATTCAGAATGTATACTATTTAAAAAAAATATTTATTTTAGNCCATTGTTTATATAGAAGAGGTCGCACATATTTGAAATTCAGAATGTATACTATTTAAAAAAAATATTTATTTTAGCGTTTCAGAATCCTGTTCGAACGTAATTAAAAAAACCGGTGAAAAAATAACTGCTTCATAAATAGTCCGATTATAGATTAACAATACAAAAAAAATAAATATGTCTTGCCTTTTTTTACAAGTATTGCTAACACTTCCAATACAGACGTTGGTATTCCTGTCCTCGCGTGACGTAATTTAAGATTCTTAAATTTGCCTATGTAGAAGTCTGTTGGGGCAATGAAAATTCTGAATGTAATTGTCTTGACCGTTTTTGTGGACCTTGCGTCATTAAAATTTTTACCTAAATTATTTTTCAAATAAATATATCGTTGCATAGAAACAATAGTATTTTTAGATTTCCCGTCCCAAAGAGAGTGATAGATTGTGGGGGAATATTCCGACGAGTGAAAACCTCGCATTTCAGTTTTGTTAAAACTAACGTGCGGGGAATGCGCTGGAGTGGGTTGAGATTAGGTATTTGTTTAATTATACACTACGTTTTTGGGTCAGAGAGAGCCTTGCGTGACTTTATTTTCAGAGTCTTGCGTAGCTAATCATTTAAATCCGACGAGTGAAAACCTAGCATTTCAGTTTTGTTAAAACTAATGTGTGGCGAATGCGCTGGAGTGGGTTGAGATTAGGTATTTGTTTAATTATACACTGTGTTTTGGGCCGTAGAGAGCCTTGCGCGACTTTATTTTCAGAGTCTTGCGTAGATAATCATTAAAAAAATTTGTAAGATCCCCCCCGTGTCTATATTTTGCGTAGAGTCTCGTAGCGTAACGTCAGCGACTGACATGTGATGCCTATATCTTAAACCGTTCGTAAAGTATGCTTATAAGTTAGCATAGCGCTTAAATGGCTATTTGATAATTAACCTTGTCTGCGTCGAGGTCTATGTTATGAATTACTGAAATCATAAACGGTTCGGAAATTACGGCTAACTGTGCTTATAAGTTAGCAAAGGGCTTAAATTACTATTTGGTAATTAACCTTGTTTGGTGCCTTGGTATATGTTACGAATTTGGTGTCTACATCATAAACGGTGCGTTCCCTATGCTTATAAGTTAGCATAGGACTTAAATGGTTATTTGATAATTAACCTTGTCTGCGTCGAGGTCTATGTTATGCATTACTGAAATCATAAACGGTTCGGAAATTACGGCTAACTGTGCTTATAAGTTAGCAAAGGGCTTAAATTAGTATTTGGTAATTATCCTTGTTTGGTGCCTTGGTATATGTTACGAATTTGGTGTCTACATCATAAACGGTTCGTTCACTATGCTTATAAGTTAGCGTAGGGCTTAAATGGCTATTTGGTAATTATCCTTGTTGGCGCCTCGGTCTATGTTATGAATTTGGTGCCTATGTCATAAACGGTTCGTCAACAGTGCTTATAGGTCCGTATAGGGCTTAAATTACTATTTGGTAATTATCCTTGTTTGNCATTACTGAAATCATAAACGGTTCGGAAATTACGGCTAACTGTGCTTATATGTTAGCAAAGGGCTTAAATTAGTATTTGGTAATTATCCTTGTTTGGTGCCTTGGTATATGTTACGAATTTGGTGTCTAGATCTTAAATGGTGCGTTCACTATGCTTATAAGTTAGCATAGGACTTAAATGGTTATTTGTTAACATTCTTCACCTAACATGACTTGCTGTTTTCGAGAGCTTCGCGCAGCTAATCAGTTAAAAAAGTTAAATTTAAAAACTTAAAATTTAAATTTCTTTTCGAAACAAATTGTGAGAGCCTCGCGTAGTGACGCGCGTCTTTTTTTTTAGAGCATTGCGTAGCCAATCAGCGATGAGAGCCTTGCGCCATGCGTAGCGCGTGCGCCGCGGTGACGACATCGGTGGCCGCGGGGAGGGTGCGGGGAGGGGGGCGTCATTTGCCCCTGCTCCCTTGCCAGGCGCCAGGTGTGCCAGAACCCCCTATTATATACTACTCGCAGGCTTACTAACCACTGAACCATCACGTCGTCACTGCCTATAATTGATAGGAGAAGTCAAGCCAACATTTTAGTTCTTCACTATCGAAACCAAATTAATTTTCATGGACCCCCGCTTACGATTGTGGATCCCCATTTTTTGTTACACCCAACGTAGACCCCCGTTAAGTCTTCCGTGGACCCCTGGGGGTCCACCTGGACCACTTTGGGAACCACTGCTTTAGCCACTATCTGCTGCCACTGTTCTGGCATGTTCACTGACAACAACCAAAAGGTGCATTACCATGATCATTTTACCGGCAGTTTTATCGCGGCATCATGTAATAACTGCAACAAGCTTCGTCGCCGACCCCAGAGATTGCCGATACTCGTCCATAACTTTACATATGATGCCAATTTCATAATTAAGCAGCTCGGTTGTGATTCCCAGGACATATTTATTATTCCACATAGCAAGGAGAAACTCATCACCTTCAGTAAGAGTTTGGGCGACAAGTTAACTCTACAGTTCATCGATACATATAGGTTCTTGTCTGCCAGCCTCGCAATGATCGCTGAGAATCCGCCGTCCGGTGAATTCCACACAACATCTCGCTTCTTCACGGTAGAGCACGATCTAGAGCTGGTAACCCGGAAAGACGTCTTCCCTTACGATTATGTTAGCTTGTGGGAGAAGCTCACCGAGCTGTGGTTACCTGCTATATAGTAATTCTATAATAGGCTTACTGGGGGGAACGTCAGTGCCGAGGACTACCAGCACACACAAACCATCTGGTCTGTGTTCGGCTGTCGTACCCTCCGAGACTATTCTGAGCTCTACTTGAAGTCGGACGTGCTGATTCTGTGCTGATCTTCGAGAATTTCCAGAGGCTCTGTCTACGCACATACAGTCTCGACTGTGTGCGCTATGTTAGCGCTCCCGGATTCTCGTTTGATGCAATGTTGCGCAAGACGCAGGTGGAATTAGACTTGCTTAGCGAATATGATATGCACCTGTTTATTGAGACTGAAAGCCGGGGAGGGGTGGCTCAATGTGTTAAGCGGCACGTGGTTGCAAACAATGGGCATATACCAGACACGTACGATGCTGCCAAACCATCTACCTACCTGCAGTATGTAGATGCCAATAACTTGGGGCAATGGTCCCTGTCCCTCCCATATGGCGGTTTCGAATGGGCCAACACGAACATCGATGTGATGAGCGTGCCGGACGATGGATATGTCGGCTACGTACTGGAGGTAAACGTAGAGTACCCTTGCGCTCTTCACGAAGAGCATATGGATCTTCCATTCTTGCCAGTGAACGAGTGTCCCCCGGGGTCCAAACAAACGAAACTCATGATAAGCTTCATTATATCGTACATTACGTTACTTTGAAGCAAGCATTGGGTCATGGGTTACAGCTGAATGCTGTTCACCGAGTCCTTCAATTCCTGCAGAAGTGTTGGCTGAAACCTTATATAGATTTGAATACGGAGAAACATCAGGTGGCCACGAACACTTTCGAGAAGGACTTTTATAAAAATGAATATCGCAATGTACGGCAAACTTATGGAGAATAAGCGCAAACGACAGCGTATGGAACTTGTGTGTAGAAAAGTTCGGTTGAAGATGCTCATCGAAATAACTGCATTAAAATGCAGGACTATTTACGATGAGACATTGTGCCTAGTCAAATTATGCCAAGAGAGCATTATGTTTGACAACCCTATATACGCTGGGTTTTCCGTACTCGACCTGTCAAAAACACCCATGCACAGATCTTACTACGATGTAATGCGAGCGTGGTATGGGGGCAGAGTAAACCTCCTTTACATGGATACTGATAGCTTTGTAATGGAGATTGCCTGCCCTGTCTTTTACAGTGAACTCGTCCTAAACCCGACGCTCATGTCGGATTTCGACACCAACAGCTACCCGACCACTCATGTTTGTTACTCGCCTACCAATTCTAAGGTGATTGGGAAGTTCAGAGATGAGTATGTGGGTAACGAGATGATTGAGTTTGTAGGGGTTGAGGGCGAAACTCTATGCGTACCGCTGCCTGAATACAGTTGGGAAACACGCGAAGGGTATACAAGGGCGAGTAGTTGAAAAGACGATAACATTCGACGTATATCGGCGCATCCTTTTGGCCCAGCGCTGAATGAGAGTGCAGGTCGCAGGTATTAGGTCGTACCACCACGAAGTTTACACAGAGCAAACCAACAAACTGGCTCTTTCGTGGATGGACGATAAACGGAAAGTCCTGGATAATGGCATACATACTATCCCCTATGGCTATCAGGCCTAATAAGAAATTCAGCTCTGGGTCAGGCCTACAATGTCGCCAGAGAGAGTACTTTTTCTCCCGGCATGTACGAGAGCACATACAGGCGTCGTCGTATTCCGCTCGTCACGTACATTGTCGAGGGTTTTGGTAGTTTTATTTCTCGATAAGCATGCTGTTATGCGTGCAAGTGTGTTGCAGGCTTGTCAGGCATGCTGACTGATAGTCTACTGTAGCTCGTTCAAGAGGCAAGCCCCTAACATTGACAGGCAGATTATCTGTTTTTTATTCCTGCAGTATACTGGAGCCCATGCAAGACCGTATGGCTTGCCAGGTATACTTTTTATTGGCCCACACAGTCTGATTAAGTGTACTGTAGCTCATGCAAGAGTTGCAGTCTTCTCCTTGCCAGATATACTTGGTGGTAACATGCAAGTAGTCTTGCCAGGCATGTTACCAGCACGTCCAGTACATGTTTTTTTTCTCGGCGGTATACTGGAGCACATGCAAGTAGTCTTGCCAGGTATACCATTCATGCGTTCCTTTTTTTCCCACACATGCTAATAGGTGCACTTGCTTTTGCAAGTATTATTCTCGCTACTGTGTATCTCTCTTTTGGATGTGTGTTTCACACACTTGCTGTATTCAACTTCTTGTCACATGTTTAGAGTCGTCGCCAGCAAATGCTTGTCTTCCCCCTTTCTGCTTATAGCATTCTATGTTATTTGTCATGTATGGTTTGCTGCCATACTGCTGCATACTCAATGTACAGTTGGCTGTTCTCCGCATACTACCATCGCACTGTGTGTTGGAATCACATAAAGTGTCGTTGATATCATACTGTAGTGTCCGTCCGCATTTTATGTTTTTTCCCGTTGGCGAAGCATTCGCTACAATTGTCGTCCGCCTGCTGCTTCGCAACCTACCTGTTCGCTATATATATGACGTTACCAATATATATTTATTTATATGTATTGATAGTGTTGTAGGAATAGCGTACTGCCGGTTACAAGTCTGCATGGTTATTCCATGCAGATGGTAAACGGGAGTATGTTGCTGCAGCAACTTGGTAAGTGATGTAACTTGCGATACTTAGAAAATAATTCCAAGTATAATATTTTTTTGTTTGTACACTATTATGGTGACATAAGGAAGATAAATTAATCAATTTTCCAAAAAACTGTATTAAAATCAGATTGATTACTACGAAATATAAAAAAATGTATACATATTGTATTTAATAAAGACATAGTATATATCAAAACTGTTTTATTTATTAATATTAACGATACCTTTTCTTTTCTTAACAACTTACTTACTGTGGGAGAGAAACCAGAACATATTATTTGTGCTTTTAAACGCAAGTGTTTAATTTGGAATATTCGTCATCATGAACGCCTAAGAAAATAAAGATCCTACGGCCGATGGGAGGGAAACTAACACTTTTATATGAATACTTACAAGTTATACACTACTGGCCCCAACCAGCACATATTAACTACTACTTCAATATGCATAATTAACGCCCAAGAAAATATAGATCTTTCCGCAGAATATAATGCAATAGCATTTTAATAAATATATGTGTATTAAATAATAATAAGTATTGGCACAAAGTGTGGCACTGCATGGTAAGTGGGAGTACGCTGTATCAACTGGTAAGTAACATGTACTCTACCCTCTGTGCTNCTGTATCAACTGGTAAGTAACATGTACTCTACCCTCTGTGCTGCTGCTGTGGCCTCCCATGTCAAAAGAAAATGTGGCCGAATGGCAATACTGATATAAGAGTGCATTATTTCAAAACTTCCAATTCATTTTACATATGAAAAAGTTTTTGTTCACATACATTATATATACATTATTATTATTATTATTCTTATTTGGGGCTATCAAAGAATCAATATGATGCCAATAAAGAATTGTTACTTCAAGCTCG
>NQII01000133.1:776906-830490 GCA_002778355.1 Clitarchus hookeri | reverse complement strand
CTAAAAAAAAATAAAAAATACGAATTGTTTAAAATTTTTAAAATTTAATTTTTTTAATTTAATTTGTTTAATTTTTATATTATTAGCAATGGTGGTAACTGGCTGCAAAAATGGTCGCGGCCAACATGAGCGCCGTATCCGTTGCCTCACCGAGGTCTGTGCTATGATTGCCATCTATCCGTTGCATCACTGCGGCACCTCTGTGAATGCGAGAGTGTGAAGTTTATTTCGCATTTGGGAAGACCCCTCATAACTCCTCAGATCCTCATACCTTCAAAATTAGTCATTCCTCCACATTGTGGGATCGTTAAAAAAAATTAGAAAAAATAATATTAAAAAATTTTTTTTGGGAAGTTAGGGAAATTTTTAGGGAAATTAGGGAAACTTCGAGGGATAAAAGGGAAGTTTTAGGTAACAAGGGATATTTCAAGGGAAATTAGAGATATTTAGAGGGAAAATGGCTGCCAAAATGGCCGTCGTTGCACGAGAATGCAAGATTATGCTGTTGCCGTTTGGCCGATACCCGATCCCTCCCGCCATTCTCTGTTAGAAACAACTATTTATAACTACTCACACTGTACAAAGTCGTTAACTTGGCTATAAATAAAGCCTGCGTCTGCCATTCTGTTAACATCCCTATGTTTTATTCCACTTATTAAAACTTTTAACTCTTTCTTCTTTAGAAGACAATTTGTTTTTTAAAGATATTTTAGACGAACCACAGAAAAAATGTGTGACCTCTTAAACATACCTACACTTCTTTCACTTTTCCTCTCCTCCACCCTTTATTTTTTCACAGTGCTCAAATTCCTTTCACTTTTCCCTTTCATTACCAACCTCCCCTCATTTTCCCACCCCTTTCCTCCCTCCTCTTTTGAAAAAAACTCCAATCATATTCACATTTACTCTTCTTCATTCTCCCCCTCTCCAACCATTTTACATTTTTTCTCATTTACCACCACTCCTCTTTTGCAATACTTCCCTTCTGCCCCTCTTATTTTCTTACAATAACTTCCTCTCTTCCCCACCCTTATTCCCCCAATATTTTTACAATTCTTTCCACTTTTCCTTTCCTACATTCATTGTACTAGTTCAACATCTCATTTCTTTCTCACATTTAATTATGTATAGGTTATTCGTTTCCGATGGAGAATAGAGGTAATCATACAAAACCTGTCGAGGAAGATGTTGATGAATACATAAATAAAATAGTCAAGGTTTCCAATGCACCCGTTTTAAATAAAAATTTAAAAGGAACATTTTCGGTAAAATTAAAACTATGCTAAAATAATTAAAATTCACGATTAAAAAATGGCAAATGCCACTTCAAGAAACAATGCAAACGATAACATATATTGCAATGAGCTTAGTTTCAGACCTAGCAGTTCAAATCAGTCAAGTACTGTATAATTAGGATGGTGCTCTGTCACCTCCTCAATGGAATAGTTACATATTATTTATTGACTGTTGCAGTTCTTTAGCTACTGTGCGCACGTTTTATGATGTGGACGTGCCTTGCTGAGACGGATGATCGCAGATTATGAAAGGAACATGGCAACTTTGGATAGAAATTTAGAAACGTTGAGCGATACTGCCCAGGTCGATAATGCGAAAACAAATGCTGAAATCGATAAATTATTAAAAACGACCAATGTTACTTTCGACCAAATAATTATTAACGAAAATTCGAAACGTTCTCTAATTTATTAGTTAGATAATCGTTATTTTTTGAATTAGTATTTATTATATTCATTTCATGGTCCACCTGAAACAGATAAATAAATATACTCTGTCGAAGGCCGTAGCCAACTAATTACATGCAGGGAAAATTTTTAATATTAAATATTCCCGATTTGTAGAATCCCTCTGTCGGAGAGATGGATACTCTGATAGCAAATTTTTTCAAGAAAGTTTACCTAGAAAAATATACTACCTATATTTTGATTTTTGATGAAATAGATACCATACTAAGGGATCACATCAAAGGTGTCGTTCCGGATCACCTGCAGGGTACTGTGATGACACTGCAAAATCAAATATCTGTAACTTATCCGCAAAGTTCTAATTTGATTATAATTGGCATTACGAACTACAAGGAAGATCTCAGAGATGCAATTTTGCGCCGGGTCACTAGAACAGAAAATTGGACAATGTATAAAAATAGATGTTCTTTGTGTGTTAAAAAAATGTAGCATACACTTTACATTTAGACCATCTTTAGAATCTTTCGAAGAAGTGAACCACACAGTCCAGCACTTAACAGAAGAGTTATACCGTGAATTTTCAGTAAGAAATGGGAAATATTAACCATTCGGCTACCATGATGCCTGGGAATAAAGATTTTTTTATTAGTAAGTTCATATTCGCATATTATCTTTGTATCTCATAATATACAGTACCAAATATAGCTGAAAAGTGCATTTTATTTTTATGAATTTTTTAGAATTAGAATTTTATTACTTTAGTTAGCTATTTATTAGAAAATAAAAGTAATATTACATAAGATTTAAATTCATAAATAACTGTTGTAATGCATATGACACAATATGCTCGAAACGCGAAATTTGTTACATAGAGAGCACCGACGGGTTGTTATCCTCTACATATAAGGAGCTCAAAAATAGTTTCAATAAAATTTGAGTAATATCTAGTTCCAAAATTCTAAATGAAAAAAATGGTAAGTGCATCTACACAAAATAAGGAATATTCTGTTTCTCCAAAAATGTGCGATAACGTACGTGGAAGGCCACATTAACATTTTTCACTCAATTTATATATATTTTTTTAAAGTTAAAATGTGATGCGGAGCAGCCACTTGGCACGTCTGTCCTTGGCGTCTCGATGAAGACTGAGCAATAAATTTAATTTTACAAATCATTATTGCATGGCTAATACTCTATGCTGATTGGTCGATCATCGTGAAGTTAGACCAAACTCGAGCTCTCATTAGTCCAAGTCGTTCGGTGGGCATGGTCCTGGTAACCGAGGTGTGTGTGTGTGTGTGTATATATATGCTGCGTTCGTTTGTTCGGATGCGTATAACTCCCGAAAAAATCAACCAATTTTCATTCTGGTTTTATATAAACCTTCCTTTATTTCCCACGAGTGTTTGTACAATTTTTCTTTTTTATCTGTATTACCTGCAAAGGTACTAAAATCCACATAAAGCTCATTTTCACTTTGCTTTCGCGTCAGGAAGCGCCTTTTTTGATAGCTGTCTGTTTGAACATTTCAGTTTGTTGTTCTCAATGTTTTTTTCGATTGTTTTCAGAATGCCACGCGCAAGACCAAACATCGGACGTCGCAATCGCCCAGCCACAGCACGACGACGTGAAGTTGTGAGCCAAACTGAGGAGCAGTGTTTGGAAGCAAACGAACGAGATCGGCTCAGAATGACTGAGAGACGTGGGCAGTAATCGCTGGAGCAACATGAAGCCAAAATCTCTGATCAACGTTTGCGAGCAAGGCGAGCGCGTGCTGCTGCTTCAGATGAACGTCGTCAAGAACTAAGATATCAAGAAACAATCAGTAGAGCTGAACGACGCCAAGATACATCATCAAGGGAAGTCCGTTATTATAGTCGCCTCTCTTTCCGGTACGACCCGAATGAAGATTACAGTACAAAATCTCATGTTGTAATCGGCGCTGTGGATGAAGTATGTCCTAATTGCAAAGCATTGAAATTACATGCTGAAACGAAAGGTATGTGTTACGCCGGTGGGAAAGTTCAACTGCCTAAACTTGCCGACCCACCAGATCCACTGAAAAGCTTGCTTGCCGGATTTTCTACCGATTCAAAGCATTTCCTTGCAAACATCAGGAAATATAACACATGCTTCCCAATTAAATCTTTCGGAGAGAACATAATTACAGGCAATTTCATGCCTATGTTCAAAGTGCAAGGCCAAATATATCATAGAGCCGGCTCTTTGCTCCCATTTCTAGACGGCAGTAATACGTTCTTGCAAATATAAGTAGTTAGAAATGGTAAGTTTAAAGACAGCGCCTCGTGCGGGACACCGGGACCCCGAAGCTTGGTAAGAAAAATGTAAACATAATGCATTTGCATTCCACTTCGATGGCGGCCATCTTAGCAGCCAGCACGAAAACCACCTGCTCTCATATTTCATTGCGATGGCGGCCATTTTTTTTGGAAAATTTTCCAAAATTGGGGAACATTTTTTCAAAATTTTATTTTTTCAAAAAATTAATTTTTCGAAATTTTGAAATATTTTACAAAAGTTGTCAATATTTCAAAAGTTTAAAAAATGTATATATATATATATACACATTATATATAAATGCGAAAGTGTGTTTGGATGTTTGTTTGTCCCTCTTCCACGTAGCAAAGGAGCAACGGTTCGACGTTAATTTTTGCACATAGATAGTTTGAGGACTAGGAAGTGACATAGTCTACTTTTTATCACGAAAAATTTTCTTATGTAAATTTCTTATTAAACTTCTTATTGGAAAATGAAAAAGTACACAAACGGAATAACAATGCAACGTCATTAATGCAATGTCAACAATGCAACATCAACAATGTAAAGTCGCAACCGAGCAACAGATCGACGTAATTTCTTACACAGAAATAGTTGGATGCCTGAAAAGTGATATTGGCCACTTTTTATTGCGAGAAAATATCTCAAAAAATTTACAAACAATAATAGTAGTGAATCAAGTCGGGAATTTTTTTTCCGCCAGCACGCTCTCTTGTAATGCGCTGTCTAAATTGTTAAAGATGGAACAATATCATGTAGTAAAGAATTGTGTAGAATAAAAAAACCTAAAAAAAACTTCTCGGTAGCATATATCTGTATATAACAGAGAAACACTAATAACTGATTTTACCAGAGATAAAACTTTTCCCTCCTTCATTTCCAAATTTACTGGGCGCATGTCACTATTTTCCTAGAACGATTTCGGGAAACCATGGAAAGCCAAAATGAGAATGGCTGAACTGGAATTCGAACCCCGGTCCTCCCAAATGCGAAAGTATTATATGCCCCTGCGCTACTTCGCTCAGGCCATACCATGAAATACCGGCGGCTGCGCTTTTGTATTGCAGTAAAAGTTGACATAGGCTACTTTTTATCCCGAAAAAATATCTCATTCCCTCAAAAAAAAATTTGTAGTAAAATAAGCGCTCGGGGTAAAATGCTGCGTAAATGTTCGATATAACGATATATCGATACTTATATATATATGTCGATACTTATCGACATATCGACAAGCATCGATATTGAAAATAACTTATCGATTGATATGTAACTGAAAAATATATAGGTCCTTGCTATATATAGCCTAACTATTATATAATTGAGAAAGTGTGTTTGTTTGTTTGTTTGTCCTTCCACATCGCAACGGAGCAACGGATCGACGTCAATTTCTGCACAGAGATAGTTGGAGGGCCGTGAAGTGACATAGGCTACTTTTTACACCGATAAATTTTCTCATTCCCTTGGGGAAATTGTTATTGGAAAATTAAAAAGTTCACAAACGCAATAACAATGCAAAGTCGCAATCTAGCAATAGATAGACGTAATTTCTTGCACAGAAATAGTTGGACGGCTGAAAGTTGATATTGGCTACTATTTATCGCGAGAAAATATCTCAAAAAATGTACTTTCGGTTTACCATAGGTGGACGTGGAGAGCAATGGTTGGCGGCGGGAGGAAGCGAAGAGGGAGGGAGGGGGGAACCTTATTAAAAAAAAACCTAAACAATAATTCCGTAGTCCATGAGAGCGGAGCCGCGGGCACAGCTAGTGTGTGTGTGTGTGTGTATATATATATGTGTGTGTGTATATATATATATATGTGTGTTTGTATATATATATATATGTGTGTATATATATATATATATATATATATATATGTGTGTTTGTGTTTGTTTCACGCGCGACCTTCCTCACATCCAAGTAAAATATTAATCCCCAAGGATGTGAGTAGAAGGAGTCGATGTTCGGAAGGTCTTAGAAAAAATATTTATATTGTACATTATATAGCTCACATTTCATAACCTATATTTCTTATTTTTTGTACATTTGTAAAACTTCACAAATTTTTACATTTCAAATGGACATATATATATTTTTTCGATTGGGCGGGTGGCCCATCATTTTGTTTTCTCGGAATGACTAGAGGCATCATGATGAAAAAAAAAAAATGTTTTAGTTCAAACACGACGTGAGTCCGAAAGTAAGAAGATATCCCGTGACCATGGTGAGCAGTTGACATACAAAGAGGAGGAGGTGATTTCTTTGGTGTATTCACTTAGTTGTCGTCTCTAGAACTTGTTTGCATACGGCAATAGAATTTACAGTTATTTTGATACGTTGTTTGTAAAATATTAGAACTTTATTTTCTAGATCTAAGAAAAATTCTACAGTGACAAACGGATTTATTAATTGTTTTTTTTAAAAAGAGTTTTTTAAAGAGCACGTTTGTCATTACCGTAAAATTTATTTAGACTTAGCTGGAATGGAACTATGGACCACTGAGGAAATTTTTCAGAGAAATAGTGGCTATCTGAAGTCTTGAAGAGTTCGCAAATTAATTAATATGGTACCTTTAAATTCGTATTGAAAGAATATGTAAAATTTTTGATTTTACTTAAGGTTTTCTTTTTGATGATTTTCTTACCAATCTTCCTTTGGTTAACATTCAACAGCGCCAGTTTTAAGTCCAGTGTATCTTGTATTTTATATTTTACTATAAAGAAATATTTTTTGTTCGAATCAGAATAATAACCCAAGAATCAATCAATAACATTTTTCGTGTTCAGGATAATCGTCTCTATACATGCAGGATCATTAAAGTAAGAACTGATATATAAATCTTTACCATTTACCCAAGCTTACATTGCCACTTAGAAGACTGAGTATCAGAATTATTTTTTAAATACATTTTTGTATTTTGCGCATGAATTATATAGTAGTGATAACGTCTACGTGTTGTAAATATATTTTGGATAAATGTTTGGAAATAACCGCCATTACATCTGTAAAAACCTTGCAACCATCATTCATCAATTTAACATAGTCGAGAATGTACTGCTGAATAGGTAAATCGTGTTCGCTCGTTTTAGTTCCGTGAATCCAAAATGACATATATACATTATTAGGCTGTATTATAACCAGCTCTCTTTCTCCGTCGATTTTAGGAGCAAAATATAGTGGTGAAATATCTATACCTTTAACGTTCCTGAAAGGGCGACTAAGTCCGAGTCGTCCCGTTGCCAGTAGAGATTCTGTTAAAGAAATGCGTCTCGTTTCGTTGTATTTCTCGCAGAAATCAAACAATACAGTTACCAACTCGCTGTTCTCTAGAGCATTATAAAATATTTGTGAATCTTGTTCGACACTTCGTGTTCCAACATCAAACGGTAGTGTCCTATTCCAACACATTCATCTACTCTTTCAAAATATAGTCTGAAATCGTTCGCATCGTAAATGTACGAACGGTCTGTGCTAATGGTCTTACTGGCAGTTAGAATGTCGCCCGTTAAAAACATAACCTCGCGATTGTTGCAGAACTTGATTGAGGAAATGTCGTCCCACGACATATCCACTTCGCATTCATGAGAATAAACAACTGTCAGTCAAAACAGTTTCCTGATCCAAAACAAATTTACATTCGTCTCAGAACAAATTTTCAGTTGATATCTGATCGCAATGTCCTCTTGTAACAGTCGCACGTGAAATGGCTGATTGTTATTCAAATGGTATTTCGGTTTTCAAATACGAAGCAAGTTTTCCTTCTGGTTTATAAACTATTTTGCGATTAGTTTGTGTAAAATTTACGTTTTAAAATATAAATTAATATATTTTTAGTATGATGGTTGCCAATTTGAAGAACTATAGAGAATTTCTTCTCGTGTATTACATTACTCGCTGTGTCAATCATAATACAAATTCTCGAGATGATCGTCATTTATATTTATTTCCTGATTAAATGGTAAAGGTTTGGATAAAATTTGGTATTCGTGTTAATTTTAATTTTTGATTTCACTATTAATGTCTGACAATTCGTCGACATAGTATTCTGTATTGTTTGTTGCAGAAATATCTTCAGTTATATTTGATATTACGTTTTTCGAAAATGTTGGTACATCATATATTTGCGAAGATATTACTACAGGCTGACGGGGAATTGATAATTGCGTAAAATTAGCTTCATGTAAATTTGAAGATATGACATAATTTGGTTTTTTTTTACATACGCACTGTGTTGTTGTATGCTATTTTTTGTCTTTGCACATAGGCATCGATTATACTAGGATCTGAACATTTTTGGTCAAGAAAGAAATTGCCAAAAAAAATTTACTGCTTGTAAAACAACTTTACAAATATAAAATACCACGATGTACGTAGCATCTAAATTAACTTCATTAGTAAAAAAATCGGTTATTTTTTAACTTGTACAGTACCCTAGGCATTCGTTTAGAATAGTTATATTTTGCTAAATAACCTATTATGCTTTGTTCGATGCTTTTTAAATAAGCATTATGTATATAAATATTTGATACGAAAAGACTGAAAATGTTAACCAAGAAAAATAATTCCTATAATTCATCATGCACATGTATTAAAATTGGATACCAGCTATTTAGTTGTTCTTCCTCCAAATTAATATATATGTTTTTTAGTGTTTCAGGAATAAACTTACTTCCTGAAATGTCATCAGCATTACAGATTTTTAAAACTTTTTTGTATAAATCATAATTGAAAGAAAAGTATTTAAGTTTTTCTGCATCTGTTTGATTGCTACTATTAAAAATTTCGTCTATGGTAATCTTAACATTGCTCATGTTCTTATTGAAAGTGCAACTGTTACATTTGTGACGACTGAAATTTATTTAATTATTTTCTACTTGTTTTACGCATATTAGAATAAGAATTGAAATATTGTTTAAAAGCTTAAATAAGGAAAATATTTTCAAAAATATTTAATTTGTTAAACACATAATTTTACATGTAGTTGAAATTATATATTGATGACACATGTTCAAAAATATTTGAATACAAAAATTACGATTAAGTAATATTATAATTGAGTTCTTGACAACATACACACAACATACAACTAATACAAAGAATACAATTTTACATACCAATGTTTTCGAACTACTAATACATGATCAATCATTTTGAGTTACTGAAAAAACTTTAGCAAGTAGCACTATTTTTTAACGACAAATACTACACGTATTTAAAGTATCTGCAGCACAAAAACTGCAGGAAAGAAAATGCTCACAAGGTTAATTATATACATTTTTAAAATTAACATTACAAATTATACAACACATTTCTGCATTTTTATCTGGACATCATTCAAATTCCGGCCCACTGGATAATTTAGAATATGTACACGTCTAATCGTTTTCTTGTACAATACGTGGATCTATCGAATTTTTAATTTTCATTTGAAATCCACAATAAAAACAAATAAATTTCGAATCTTGATGGAACAAGTAATTGCAACTTTTTAGGTTTTTTAATATGCGTGAAAACTTTTCTTCCATCTCCAACCCCTCCCCACTTCCACATACACCTAAGTTCCCTCATATGCCCCAAACTCTATCCAAGAACTACTAAAATTAAAAATAAAACTACTATAAATTCTAATACTAGGGCATCTCAAAAATTTAACTTTTAATAATATTTTCTTCACTAAAGAAGATACTCGATCGATTTTTTTTACTAGCAGATATAAACTGACTGTACCAAAACCATTGTCCCTTTTTTGTAATGGAATAGTGGAATATTTTTATTTTGTGCATTAGTAACAATGTGTCTGGTATTTGAGGTACTACTTATATGAGGATATATCTGAGAATGTTGCCTATCAAGTTCACTTGAATTTTTGGGTGTAGAACGAATCAAGTTTTCCTTTTATACTGTATAACGTTTACTCGGAGCTAAGAAACTATGCGAAATCAATATTATGTACGATAATTATGGGGAAATATTTGTCATTGTTTCAATAATAGAATATGTGGCAGAATGCTTATCAAGCGAATCAGAACTACGTAAGTACAGAGGAAATGTGGCATGTAGGCCGCTAGGGTACCAATTATATATATATATATATATAAAGAACAACAGCTCAAGTACTTACAGTCTAGTACTTGTCAACAGACATGCACACAATGAAGGACGACACATTTTTCACGAGGTTGCGCGGTCGCAAAGTTTCGCTGTTTTGGACAGCTTCATCGGACGGCGAGTTGTAGAGCACTGCTCTATGGTAGAAGGGTGCTGCTGGTAATGAATATAGCGGCCAGGTGGCAAACTAGGGTGCGGGGGGAAAGTTGAAATTCTGTCAGTAAAATAGTTAATAGGTTTTAGAGCTGCGATTATCTTATATTGAAGCCGTGGGATGCCTGGATTTTGTTATGAATTGATGAACAAATTCACAGCGTCTGAGTCCTGAGTTATTGCTTGAAGGGCTCTCACAACTATAGTACTGTAGCAGGAGTAAAATCTTTGTTGTGTGATGCTGCATGTACTGCAACTGGTTTGTCTTGTATGTTGTGTATGTGGCCATCCATGTGTCCAAAGTGTCTACAAAAGTACTTTAATTTTGACCTCTCACCTTTCCATATTTCCATGTTTAATGAACATAGAATGTTCACGACTCAGAAATCCAGACTTTATGAGTTATTCAAACCTGTGAATGATGATGAAGAATATAATGCAAAACTGGCATTAGAGAAATCTACGACCATCATCGATGGTAGGTTTTTGCTACACTTTGTACCTTGGGGGCAGGTTGCAATGTTCAGTGATATATGTACTTATGTCAAACGTAATATTTGCTCAAGGGATTTTGTTGTGTTCGATGGATATAGTGAGACTGGAATAAATATGAAGGTAGGGAAATACCAGAGAAAATCTGTACTACAGCAATATATTGATCTCGTTGTCAGTGAAGACATGGCTCCTTCAGTTAGCCAAGAAAAGATCATGGCAAATGATAAGAACAAGGACTATATAAGTTCATTACTATCTCCTAAAATGGTTTAAAAAGGTTTAAGTAAAAGTAACAAAATATGATGCCGACACTTTAATAATACAAATAGCAATTAAAATCGCAACTTCTAGTCCCATGATGCAAGCAGTTGTGGTCGGAAAAGACAATGATTTACTGGTTTTTCATGGCAGCCCTTACACCCATTCATGTGAATTATACTTCATAAAGATCTGAAAATATAATCTGGAAAATAAGATCTATTCAATAAAGCGCCTAAAAATGCAAGAAAGTTTGTGTGATCACATACTCTTTTTTTCATGTGTTCAGTGGATGCGATTCTACGTCTTCTCCCTTCAAAAAGGGTAAGTCTTAGATTTTCAAGTTAGTTGATGAACACAAGGACTTTAAAGAAGTCACTTCAGTTTTCAATTATCCATACTCATCACATGAAGCATTTCATAAATCAGGCTGCAAGTTTTCCATGATATGGTATGGAGCTCCAGATAAATGTAAATCTTTGAATTAATATTGGTATCAGAGCTTTTGTAGATCTGCGACAAAACACCTACTGAACCTTGCCTCTTTACAACCAACAAAAGTGGCCACAAGAAAACATCTTTATAGTCTACCATCAAGTACAGCTATAGCGAGGAGTCTAAAGGGCACCTGAGCTATGTGGTTGGAAGATGACGAAGAAAATTTAATGTCCGAATTCAACAAATAATACTGCAGCACCAGATATATATTTGAAAATTAAATACTTCAAATGCACAAAATGGTGTGTATCTTCTTGTGGATGTAAAAAGATTAGATTGAAATGTTACAAAATTTGCATTTACTGCAAAGACATTTCTTGTATTAACCCTTTTCAAGTAGCAAAAAATTCGTGTTAAATTTAGTACATAGTTATGCTAAATGACGAGCACCTATTACCAAAGAGAAGCAAAATCTTACAATATAAAAAAAATTATATTGATTACATTTATTGGCATTTAATCGTTTCTAAAATATGATATAAAAAAAAGTAGAATATATTCTTTATGCCAGAATATTTGTTATTTTTTGTATATGACCTTGTAATACAATAAATTTTCACTGTTAGAGAAATAGAGACTCCCGAAAAATTAAATATTTTTTCTTTAACTTTTTGGGCACAAAGTAAACAGCTTGGTGTACTACTTTTTAAATGAAAATTATGACATTAACAACACGTCTACGTGTGATCTCGTGACCACTCGTACCTCCGCAGACACTTGCACCACCTAGCCGACAGCAGGCCAAGCCAACACTCTGCAACGAGCACGACAGAAAGTGCCGGCGAGAAGGGAACACAACCACCTCGCCATCATGTACTACATGACTCAAGATACAATCTTACTTTATACAGCTCAAGAGGTAACAATTGGTGGCGAATAACAAGCGGCCCAACAACACGGTGTTCCCGCGAATACCATAGTGCACCATCTATTGGAGGGAATGTCGGGGCAGCTCGCGCCGCGACTGCCATTGTCTTCCTGATGACATCACGTTGACTGGCCTACTGGCCAGGGAAACAGTGCTACGTAACCACAAGGGATATGAAACAGCGGGGAATAAAATACACTGAATCAAAAGTGCTTCGAACCCCGTTTATAATCAGTTCTGTGCTATTACTTAATTAATCATGCAATCGAGCGTGGCTAACCACACCCCTTTTGAGGGAATGGACTCGCCCAACCCTCTAGGTTTATACACTTGGACTCGCCCATCGGCGAGATTGACCGGATGTGGGATAGCCAATTTTCAAACACCAATTTTATTAATTTTCATTATTTCTTTAATTTACTGTCTTAAAGTCAATATGTCTTCTCCATTTCAGCAGACTGCCAAAACTGGCATTAGTTCCTTTTAATTAAATTCTTTAGTGTGCTGACATTCCACTTGATGTCACATTCACATACATAATTAACATTTAGTTAAAGTCTGGCATGTCACCAATATGAATTACTGCTACGTAATTTTATATTGTATAACTTTTTTAAAATCATAATAGAAACCAGTGTATTTTTGACACATTTTTGGCGCTGGCTTCAGCCACCACCAGTAGAAACCGATGCAATAAGGCCAGTCTGACTGCAGCACTCAGGTCGACCGGCAGCACTAGAGTTTCGCTCTGGACTGACCCCTTCGGCACCTTCAAACTTGGCTGTATTTACTTAATTGCAATAGTAATGTAATCAATAGAAACATTTTCTCTTTCTTCGTGCTGAGGGGTCAACCATCTGTCATGCTGTAGTTTAACCAGAGATTAATACATCACATGTATTTCAACATAATATCCATGGCCTCGGCCGGTTTTCTCCGCGTTGGTCATTCCGAGTGCCGAGTCCTTTTAACTGTGTACGTGAAGTATAAAGGCACATGTATCACAAACTACAAGTATACATCTAAAGCTCATGCTTGTATTTGATTTGTTTTAACCCCTTCTGTGTTCTTAAGGTGCTGCACTTACTTGCAGCATAACCAAGGCTTATATCAAAGTGTATAATGAGGCTAACAACTTCACCAACATAATGGTGACATCAATGTAGACATACTGGATTACATGCACCATATACGTCGAAAAGCACCGTAAACTTTCAGAGGACTCCAGGGACCTATGGGCCGTCAACCGAACGACCCTCAACTGACTTATGCTGACAAAGTTATGGCACCGGGCAAATTAATCAGTTAACCTCTTTAATCTGGTTAACAAATTAAGGTGGGTACACTAATCATCATCCCTGGGACCCCCTCATGTAGTATGGCACCCAGCGTACGTCTATTCAACAAGAACAGCGAACTAATGTGTGAGTTCAAGTGGGGTAAACTAGGGCAATGTACATTTGCTTACGTTCCAACGTGTCCGAGTGTAACTTTGTTTTCCCTGCTTACATCTCATGACGTCCAGTGAAATTTTTGTCTCATTTGCTAACATCCCAAGACGTTCAGAGTAATTTGTTTTCCATTATTCCCATCCCGTGACATTCAAGTGTAATTTCTGTACCAAATATAATAGCAGTTTACATCTTACGACATTCAGTGTAACTGTTTTCACATGTTTATGTACAACGACGTTTAAGGGTAACATTCTGTATAGTGTCTATGTATATATATCATACTGTGCCGAAGAAAATAAAAAAAAAACCTTAAAAAAATTAAAATGAATTTCGGACCTTTTAACCTGCAAAATTAAATTTCGTACATTCCCACCATTTTGGGACAGTAGTGAGTGTTAGACAAAGATCCATCCCTGAGCACCGCCATTGTGGAGCATGGACAAGCTAGACAGCCAGGTGACTACACCCTCCCTCTCGGGTATTCCAGCACGGGCAGGCGACACATCAGACCATCCAGCTGGGCACACGCGAGCATTGTCACCGCCACCCTGCTGGCCGATATAGTATCCTCCCCCCCCACGTGGATACGAAGGGTGGCGGGTCAACATGTGCGACATAAACAACTGTCAATATGACAACTCGAACGTCGGACTATGTGGCTCGTGAAGACAATTCCAAAACTAACATGAACTGGTGTACCTCAAATGGAAAAGTAAAAACATTACGCCTGAAGTACGTATGGTCCTTACTCATGTCCAACCCGTTCCGGGACACATGGCGTCCGAGCCGCGAACCGCAAAATGCGAGATGCCTCGATGACGACATCCACCGGGCCAACCACGGACGTATCGGGCGAGCCTGGAGCTGCACCTCTGACGACAATAGGGTGCTGTTGTTCATTGGCTGCACTAGACCACGAGTGGTCCGGGGCACCATATCACCATATCGGCCTTGTTCATAGCAGACATATGTGCAAGTATAACCCCTCTCAGTAAAATGAACTGTTTTGGACCCAACTTTGCAAAATTACCAAACACGATCGATGGTGTGCAAAGCAACAAACTTTGCTACCTGTAAAACATACTACTGCGGACTTTGTCGCAGGAGAAGTGTTGTCATCAAGATTAGTGCAGGTAGGGAAATACAGAGACAGTGAAATGTGAAAACTGTGGGTGAATAACTGATTGGCAGTGCGCGATCATGCAGGACATTCTCAATGTCGCAGCTGGCAATTATCACTGTGCACATTGTATCCTGGCACGACAGCTGACAGTGCTACACCCACCGACCATGTGCGAAGAGTAGAGTCAGTCCGGCAATCACCAACTGGCTTTGGGTAGCCATAGCCGCACTCAACAACTGCAGCCGCACAGTCAACCACAGCTGAGCCGGTCAACACTCCAGCACGGTTCTAGTCGCTGCCCACCTTTTCTGGGCTCTCCGCCAAGGATACGCAGGAGTTACTGAGAAACTGCACATGATGTTTAACCAGGTATGGAGTGTGTGAACAGGAGTGGCCCAATTGTATAAGGGGGTCAGCTTATGGGAGATGTACATTTGTAGTGTCATACAGTTAATCATTACTGCATGCAGTGCAGCGTATTATGGAATCGATTTCAGTGCAATTTGCCAATATGTACTCATCCCTACAGCTCAGAGCAGTGCAGTGATAGAGACTCAAAATACAAGGGAGGCTTTAACAGCATTTTACAACTGCAAAATAAATCTCATGAAATATTTTCACCCACACATGAAGGAGACGGGAGTGTTAGACGTAGTAGTAGCCACAGTGCAGCAGGAGAACAGATCTGCTCTAGCTCCCTTAATACAAAGAGGCAATGAAGCATTCATACGGTCAGCCGTGCTACTTGACCAAACAGCTAGGTAACCAGAACCCTCGCGATGCGAACGGGACTGTTTTTTCCAGTGATGCACGCATGACACAGACCAGGGTAGCAGGACCGCGCAACCACTAGTTGCTCACGGTGCGACCGGGTCATCAACCCTGCTGACCTGCAAGGACCCTGGAGCCAGCAGTGCAACCTCACTAACACCCACTGACCCAACCACATCAGACGAGGTCAGTACAAGGGACCGAACCTGAAGAGACGCCCTCCCTACACATGCCGATAATGTGAAAACCAACAATTCCACTGGCATAGTTACTGACCACAACATAGTGCCAAAGACAAAAACACCTGCAGACACTAAAACACTGCCAATGGGAAACGGCCCATAGGGGTAGGATAACCAGATGCTCACTGCCTCCAGGCCGCAGTAAAGTAAACACCATCACCATAGTCCTCATGCCAGCTGATCTGTGGTAAGATGCAATTTTCCGCATTCCCTGGCTTATAGAACAAAATACGATAGTCGAGCCAGCTGCACACTGAATACACTTCAAACAGAAAAAGCGGCGATCATGTGTTACTGCCGTAGTTTCATGATACCACGCAAAGGCTACTTCACGATGTATTTGCAGTATACGACCCATTACGTCGCACGACTATAGAAGAGCACGAGATACCACTCGAACACGAGCGACCAATCTATGTTGGTCTATGCAGTTACCAACTGCCCAATGCATGATTATTAAAGAACAAATTAAAGAAATTCTTGCTGAGGGCATGATTGAACCCACCTACAATCACTACAATAGTGCCATAACCTTAGCTTCGAAGAAAGATGGTACAAGGCATTTTTGTGATGATTTCAAACCAATCAATCCAATCACTTAAAGTGCACCACTACCCTACATAATTGTCAGGGACGCATTTCACATATTTGGGCGAGCAAAAATCATGACATTATTGGACCTCCGCAGTGGATACTGGCAGGTGCCTATCAAGCAAGATAACAGAGTGAAAACAGCCTTCACTGCACCAGATCGGCATAGATTTTGTTTGTTTTGTGCAATGCCTTTTGGGCTCAAATGTGCACCGTCGATGTTCCAGGCTATGATGTTCCTTGTACTCAATGGGTACATATACGATTTAGCCCTCGTATACTTGGACGATGTAGTGGTGTCGTCGAAAACATTGGAGGACCACATCAAGCATCTGTCACTGGTCCTGGAGCAGCTAGCGATCAACAACCTAACGTACACAAACCGGAAGTGCCATATTGGAAAACTTCGGCCATCTGGTCGATGAAAATAGCAGTCGCCCACACCTAAACAGCTGCCCATCATAAACGATTACACAGTGCCACATATGTATAAGCAACTGAGGAGATATATCGGCCTGGTAAAATGGCTGAGGGAGTACATCCGAGACTCCGTAATAGTAACAGTGCCACTGACTTATATGCTATTCCCCAACTGGAAGTACTGGTGGAAATCAGAACATGATGTGACACTGAAAGATTGGTTCTGCGAGTGCACCAAACTAGCCTGCTACGACCTGAGAAAACACCTATATTTACAAAAATATGCAAGTGAAAAGGGTTTAGGAGCAATCTTGTTTCAACTCGGGGATAATCAGGATCAGCAAATTATCGATTTTAGCAGTGAGAAGTTTGTACCGACAAAGTGTAGGTACGATGGGAACGAGCGCGAGTACCTTGTTGTTGTATGGGCTGTCAAGAGGTACCAAACCTACCTGGAATACCAGCGTTTCATACTGTGGATGGACAACCGATGCCTTGTGTGGTTGCACTCCATGAGGGATGCATGCAGTAAGCTAGCACGACGGGTGTTGTTAGTACAAACATATAACATTTAAGTGCAGCATGTTCCCAGTGCCAAAAATCAACTAGCCAATGAACTGTCAACATGCCTGGCGAAACTATAGAAGTGGATGGAGATAAGTGGGATGACCTACTGCCCCCTATAGAAGCAAACCATCGCATGCCTGGAAAGGGCGAGGCGAGCTGTAATGACATCGAGGTGCTGACAGGAACCGAACCCATGCTGGGCGAAATCCAGGTTCAAGTAGTAACAGCACAGCAACAGTGCCCCGAAACACACCACCATCTAGCCGAAGTAACACAAAACAATGAAGAATGGTGAAAGGTCAAGGACACGTGCCTAGAGAACCGGCCCCGCCGACCAGAAGTGCCATGGTGCCGCTATGTGCCAAAATAAACGTGGAAACAGGCATTACATCATGTGAATGCCAGTCAGTTTGCAGGTCACCTAGGTGCACTATAAAAAATATAATTGTGTAGGCCCACTTTCAATGGCCAGAGGTCGCTCGTGATATTCGCAGGTGAGTGAGCGAGTGCATGCCCCGTAATCATTTCAAAAGCTGCCGCACCGACTGAATAACATAACAACAGTCACAAGTGCCGACCAAGCCATTTGAGACAGTCTCACTGGACCTGATGGGCCCTTACCCATGAACACCTGTTGGGAAGTGCTTTATTTTAATAGTGAGCGACTCATTGTAGAGGTGGACAGAGGCATATCCAGTCTCCATTGCGTGGCACGCAAAATTGCCTGGATACTGGAGACCGAGAGCTACCCCCACTGGAGTTACCCCAGAGTGTTACTTAATAATAACGGCACAATATTCACAGGAAGGCAGTGTCATGAACTACATACAAAATGGGGAGTAGTGCATCAAACCACTGTCGTTTACCATCTGTGGGCCAACCCAACACAGCCTTTGCAGACTTGACCGGACCAGCATTCGGCACCACGATGCCCCACACTGTGACACCATGTGTCACATACCCCCACGTCTTGATGCACATCTACGAAGATGTCGTCGATGGTAAGCCACCGGGGACACCTATGGGTGGGATCTCTCACAGGTAAGCCCCCCGCCCAGCTGCACCACGATGCTTCCGAGGCACCACTCTGTAGCTGACACCGAGTCGTGGGCTGACCAACACAGCGACAGGGAGAGTGTATCAGGCCTAGACAGCCTGACAGCAAACACATTGATGACCACCCACCTGCAGCAGTAGCAGCGAAGATCAGATGGTAGCAGAGGGGAACTCTACCTCTCTCCACCACTCCAAGCGGCCACACTGCCTACACCACCTGGCATGCACGACCTGCAGAGGGGCTAACCTCCTTCCCCGTACGCGGGGCCATGATCCTGTGTGAGCGTCATATACTACGTGACTCAAGTGACCTTCCCACATTATTCACCTCAAGAGGTTATTCTTTGGGGCGAATAATAAGTGGTCCAACACGGTGTCCTCCCGAATGCCATAGCTGTCATGTGCACCATCTATTTGAGGGAATGTCGGGGCAGTTCGCGTCTCGATGCCCAGCATCTTCTCCGGGGATGTCACATTGACAGGCCTATTGGCTATGGAAACAAGACTAGGCAAACCCAAGTGATATGAAACAGTGGGGAATAAAATACATTGTTCATCAAAAGTGCTTCGAACCCCGTATAATCACTTCAGTGCCATTACTTTATTAATCACCCAATCTAGTGTGGCTACCCACGCCCCACTTTTGAGGAAATTGACTCGCCCAACCCTCCAGGTTTATACACTTGGACTTGCACATCAGCGAGATTTACCAGCAGTGGGATAGCCATTTTTCAAGAGAAAATTTTATTAATTTTCATTATTTCTTTCATTTAGTGTCTGACAGTCAATATGTCTTCTTCATTTCAGCAGACTGCCAAAACTGGCATTAGTTCCTTTTAATTAAATTCTTTAGTGTGCTGAAATTCCATTTGATGTCACATTCACGGACATAATTAACATTTAATTTGAGTCGGTTATGTCACCAATATGTATTTCTTCTACGTACTTTTATTTTGTATCATAATTGCAACAGTAATGTAATCTACGGGAACACTTTCTCTTTCTTCGTGCCGAGGGGTCAACCACTGTCATCCTGTACTTTAACCAGGGCTTAATGCATCATGCGTATTTCAACCTAATATTCATGGGCTAGGCCGGTTTATCTGCATTGGTCATCGGCAGACCGAGTGCCGAGTCCGCTTATCTGTGTACGTGTAGTATAAGGGCCCATGCATCACAAACCTCGTTTAAATGTCTAAAGCCCACTTTTGCATTTTACTTGTTTTAATCCCTCTGGGTTCTTAGGTTGCTGCATCCACTTGCCGCACAAACAAGGTGGATATCAAAGCATATGAGGTGGCAAACAACCTCGCCATCATAATGGAGAAAACAAGGTAGACATACTGGATTACATGCACTACCTATGTCTACAAGCAGCATAGATCTTAAAAGGACTGCAGGGACCTACGGGCCGTCGACCGAACGACCTTCAACTAACTCATGCTCACTGAGTTATGGTGCCGGGCGAATTCCTCAATTAACCCCTTTAATCTGGTAAACAAGGTAAGGTGGGGAAACTCATTATCATCCCTAGGACCCCCTCACATCAAGTGTAAATGTTAAAGTATTAATAAGATTTTGAGTATCAAGCTACATCTATCTAGTTCACATATAAATTTGTTTTATATCTCTCCGAACTGTCGTTCCATCATATAGTAGGCAGCAAGTAACACATGTATGCGGTCTGCCGAGATGCGGCATGCTGCCGTATTTCCTATCTACCGACAGACGTACACAGTGGAAAGGCGGCCAGCGAGGTTGCGCTCCTATCGTCACCTCTCTCAGCTATCTGGTCAAGTACAGTTATGCCGGGGTCACAGACGACTGCCGAGGCTCTGCCTCCGTCTATTGTCGCATTTTCGCGCGTTTTTGTAAATCCACTGCATGTTGGCTGAACTGCTGTGTCACTAAAGAGCGGTATTTCAGTTGTTATAGGTTATATTTTTATGTAAACTTTTGATATTTTTCTGCTCTCTACATGCTTGTTTTGAATACATAGGAGAAAATCAGCTAATTTCAGAAAAAATATAGAAATATGTATCCATTTGGATAACATTGGTGAATGAACAACTGTTTGACATTTCGTGGAGTACTTTGTTGAATTTGAAGGCTAAATAAATTTTATGTAACCAGGGAGTCTATTAACTAACTTTTAGAGATGACCTGAACGCCCAGGGTAAGATCAACAGCAGAGCTACTGTCCTTAGACTTTTCAGGAGGTATTCACTAAGCAGTTAGATCGCGTTACCTTGTATGCTACGAACCTTAGCTTGCGGTCTTGTATGGAAGGTGGTTTTGCTCGCTGCTGGCCTTAACATGTTCGTAAAATCGCGGATTTTGTTGGTCCCATTGAGGTTAGTTCTCATGTGAAAAACGCAGAAAGGAGAAGAAACGTTTTGAAAAGTGGTCATATATTAATTGAAAATCCCCAAGGCCTCTTCACTTTCAACAACAGTTAATAATATATTACTATATTTATGACTAATTGGGTTTTTTTCAAGATATCATATTATATTGTTTTAAAAATATATATTAATCTGTTTGATATTTATTCTGCACACTGTAAAAAGTGTTTACATTTGATACGTAATTGTCTTCTTTGGTTTTTAATATACTTAACTAACAAATAAATACACATCAAATATCTTAAAAAATATAGCACTTAATGACCATGCAAAAATTAATTTTTTTTTGCATTTTGTTTAAAATAAAATGTAAGTTGTCTAATTTTAAATATTTTTTATTAGCATATAATATTTGCATATAATGCAAATATTTGTACAAAAGAAAAAAAAAATATTACAAATTAAATCAAGTACTGGTAAATAATTCTGTGATTATATGTAAAATCATAAGTAATTATTGAAAAAGTTTACATTGCAAGGTATTTCTTAGTTGTATTATAAATTTGCTATCAAGCGTATTCATTTGCGTTGTCTCATTATATAATGGCAAATAAGATGACGATTGATAACCGAATTTATTATATTTTACCGTCTGAGAAATTTTTAAGATCCATTATCTTAAAAAATGTGTGGGATGTACTGTACTTGTAAAGTGGCAGTATTTTAAGGCGCGTGAAAATTTTTTTTTGGCCCAAGACGATAAAAAACATTTTGGAGCACTATTTGTTATGGGAATAGGATAAATATCATTATCTTTCAAGTTTACTTAGCATTGCCTATTTTACAATCCTAACACAATATATTAATTTTCTGTTCGTACAGTGATGCAGACAACAGCGATATCAAGGAGGCGATAATGCTGTGTTGCAAAATATAATTTTGCTAACCTTACAATTGATGAAAATTCCTTTACAACAGTGCGTAGTGAATACCAAATTCACGATGGTGTTGTTAGAGATCAATGGTGTAAAAGCTACTGACCTTAATTGCCAAAAGTTAGTCAATAGACTCCCAGATTTTATGGATAGATATTTCACAATAACAGCAGTAAATAAAGGGTCTGCCATTAATAGTTATTAGTTTCCAAATATCACTCGAATTTTTTTAAGCTCTTTATATAATTTTAATTCATTTAAATAAAAAAATTCAATAAATTACTGATATTTAAGCATAAAGGCCAGCAATAACATGAACAAAACAGCATTTAGGTATTAAAAATGTCTGCTCCACATAATTTTTAGCCTACTTTCCGAAGGAAAGGGAAGCTTATGAGATCACTTTCCTGTCTGTGTTTCTGTGTGGTACGTATTGTGTGTGTATGTGCGTGTTTGTCCCCCCTTACAATTTTTGAACACGTGAACCGAATTTGACCAAACTTGGTACACATATAGTACTAAGGAGGAGACGTGACTTTTATAGTTTTCGACCACTCCTGCCATTTTCAAAATAGTTGCAATTTTAAAACTTAGGGTGATATGTCATATCTCGAAATATATTCAACCAATTTTTACCAAATTGTGTATGCTCACAACGCAGGTTATAAGAATTAAATTCAGATGTAACTATTGTTCATAGTCAGCCATTTTGGAATATAGCCCCACATGAAAAAATAAAGCTTTTATGTTATATCTCGAAAACTATTCAACCAATTTTTGAACAATTTGGTACTTATGTAATACGATAATAGGCTAGGTAAAAGTCAGTAATTGAACTTAATTAGGCATTGATTTTAAAAATTGCGGCCATAAAAATATTTTTGATTTAATTTTTATAAGTGCAATACCATTTGAGCAATTTAAATCAAATTTTGTATGATGGCAGTATCTATTACAAGCATTATATAAGCCAAAAACAAGCACTTTTGTCCACCATTTTGTAAGATAGCACTACATGAATTAATTATGTTTTTGTGTAATATCTCGAGAAACAGTTGACAGATTGCTGCCAAATTTGACAGACAAGCGGTACTGTGGCAGTTGATGTGCACAAATATGTTTCAAATATGCCAGACAATTATTTTAAAAATGCCGGTCATCTAGTTATTTTAGCATAGTATGATATATTTTCGAAAAAATTATAAATTCCAACGTAAATTTGTATGCTGGGAGTATATATAGCAAACATAAAATGTATATTTTTTCCTCCATTTTGTAAGATAGTGTCAAACGAATAAATAAGGTTTTTATGTCATATGTGGATACAATTGACCGATTTATACATTATATGGCACACAAGTAATACTGTAGTATGTGATTTTAACTGATATGTTTAAGGCATATGATACACTTATTTTCAAAATGGCGGATATATAGCTATTTTACTTTTGTATGTTATATAGTCGAAACCATTTAATTAATTTCAATTAAAATTTATATACTTGTTGTATATATTACAGCCAATTTGTAAAACAGTGTCACATGACAATTTAATATTATGCGATATCTCAAAAAAAAATTTCTACCAAATATGGCAAACAAGTAGCACTATGGCAGGCTATGTAAATTGATAATTTTTGAGAGGATTCGACACACTTATTTAAAAAATGTTAGCTATGTAAAAATTTTAGATAAGAACATTTTATATATGAAACTACCTAACAAATTTCAACTTAACTTTGTATGTTACATATAATTTATATCCATCAAAATTGTCTATGCAAAGAATAATTTCTCAGCCATTTCTTAAGATAGCCTCACATGAAATAATAACATTTTTTATGTGGTCTCTTGCAAAAAAATGAACCGATTTCTTTCAAATTTGGCGATGATGTACAGTGGTAGGCCATATTAATTTATATATTTTAAATGTGTAAGTCTCTTATTTTTTGAATTGCGCATATGCGAACATTTTAGTTTAGTGTGTTATTTCTACGAAACTATATAACAGATTAAAAATTAATATTTAACTTTGTATATTGTATCTATGAAAATCGTAAAATGTGCTAATACAAACATTTTGTCCTCCATTTATGAAGATCGTCACATGAAGAATGGAGGTTTTATGCCATATCTCAAGGACCAATCAACCAATTCATACAAAAGTTTTGCAAAGTATTGCTACTGTAGGGTATGTAAATTAACATGTGATATGTGCGGCAGGCATGTTTTAATATTGGAAGCTCTCGAGTAATTGGTAATTCTAGAATTAATTTGAATAGCACTACAGTTTTTTACCATCAGTAGCAGCTCAGTTGAAGTTCTGACACCGTGATTTAAACATTTATTTGAAAGTGAACATTCTCTTTGAACCGAAGATTATTAACGTGTACGACTGGCAGTGATGAAAATTGAGTCGGGACCAACGCCTTCATCGTCGAATCGCCGAAAGTGCAGATACTGCGACAAAGTATATGCGCTCAACTACAATGTGTGGCGACATGAGAAGAGCGAATGCCAGGAGAACCCACCTCGTGTAATTTTTAGCTGAAAAAATTGTCCTAGGCTGTTCGTACGAGGCGATAACTTGAATATACATGCCAAGGTCTGTAAATATAGTGTTCCTTCTCCTACCTAGAAACGGCATGTGACGACTTCACTTCCTCCTGTTAACAATACGCTGCATAATATGTTCACAGAAGGCGAGGGAACTATGGTTAATATATGCAACGAACATTTGCTATACAATTGGATCATATGAAATATACATATTCTGAACTGCCATGTGAACTTAATGAACTTCAAAAAAATAATGTAGTACCAGTAGCTGCGAAGACTAATGTTGTTCGATATTCCTTCTTCAAAGGAAATTATACTCGTTGATGTTTGTGCTAACGAAGAAGCGGATAATTCCTCTGCATAAAAGGGAAGGCCCATAAATACGATAATGAAGACAGTGTTGACGATGAAAAAAAGTGGCGATTTTTTTCTATTTCCTCACACATCACCCCACCAGTTTTGCTAAAAAAAAAAAGTGTTTTGTATAATGCAGTAGACAACAGGAACACCGACTTCATATTTCCTGAAGACCCCAATGAATAGACACTGACATTTTAACGGCTTGCACAGAAGGAGATATCTTCAATCATCGGTGAACTTAAGAAAAGGTGCTATATCGAATGAAACCATTTCGTACTATCCATCATATGCAAACATCGGAGAAATCCAAAGATAGAATTTATGAGAAAAATAGGATAATACATTTATGTTCTCTTATTTTTCCACTTTTTAATTTATTGAACCTTACCCTACAGCTTTTCTGAGAATGCAATTATTTCAGAGGTGTAAAAAATCGAATGCAAGTGTCTGTTTTAAGTAAAAATTGCATAAGAAAGTCCGCTAGGGGGAATATGGTTCAAACTGAAGTATATGCCTCTCTCGGGCTGTTTAAGTCGGCTGATTTTGGTTTGACAAACAAACGAACTAAAGACAGAGTGTTTTTGAGGAATAGGGAATGTTTCTGATGAATATTATTAGTAATGCTGAATGTTTTTGAGGAATATTTTTAGGAATGAAGAACGTTTTTGAGGAATTAAGTAAAGTTTGAAGAATATTTTTATAAATGTGGATTGTTTGTGAGGAATATTTTTAGGAATGAGGAATGTTTTTGAGGAATATATTTAGGAATGAGGAACATTTTTGAGGAAGGTTTTTAGGAGTGAGGAATGTTTTTGAGGAATAGGGAATGTTTTTGTGGAAAATTTTAGGACTTTGAAATATTTGAGAAATGTTTTTAGGAATGAGGAATATTTTTGAGAAGTGAAAGGCGAAAATCTGAGATCGCCCCTGCCGGGAATCGAACCTGTCTCGTCGTGTTGGGGCGAAGAGGCCGAGTGAAGAATGGGCTGGTGTTCAGTTAGACCTCCTGTGCGAAAACGTGTGTACAAAAGAAAGGATACTGTGTGTGTACTCGTGATGGGAAACGAGAGCTCTAGCCGCTGCGTCGCTGCAGTCCCTCTCTTATGCGACACCGTGGAAGAGATTGTCGTTGCGAAATGGGCCTGGGGTGCTGTTTTCGATGAGGATCCTGAACTGATGTGTCCAAAACTTCATAATTTCTAAGAATTCAGTAGGTCTTCTGACCTGAGTAATCACTCCTGGAGCCTGATAATTTTTTGAATTTGCATATGTTATAAACCTCATGTGCGTAAACATCAATGTTTTAAATATTTTTTTGTGAATCTATTGCTTATGTACTTGCATAATACACGATTTTGTATCGTCGTGGCATCACGAGGGGGTAATAGAGTGCCAGAATGTTAGCAAGCATTAGAACTATTTCTGGGCATGATGGAGGTGCACAAAGTTTCTCGTAAAAATGAACACTGATGATGTGTGCTTTAGCTTTCACTTCTGACCTTACGAATATTTATCGTTCGTATGAGATACACTGAGCTGAAAAATTGTCAACAGGCGTGTATATCTCTGCAGGTACATAATGAACTGGGGACAATTTTAGAATCGGTATTTAGCTCTGATATTTTGACGCGTAATCAATAATTAATAAAAAAATTATATTAAGCGACTGGTCTTAAAATTTTTCTTTTTTTCAATGGTCAGGACCTTGCTGTGTAAACATAGACATTTCCTCTGAAGGTTCAAGATTAATACAACTTGAAATACTAGGATTTGTTTCACCCCGGAATATCGCTTCGATTCGGAAATATAAATTGTTTGGGGCATGAAGTGTATTATCTTAAGTTCGTTACTGGGCAACATTTTTTCCCCTATTTCAGTAATGGTGGCTTGTTTTCTCTTAACTTAATTTGGTTTCATGCGAGGGTGGATGTGAGTATATGTATATATATATATATAATCGGTGCAAAATGTCTTAGGTTTTCCCGTCGCAACAAGAGTTAAATATTTTATTCCTGAAATTAGGTTTACACTCGTATTTGCAGATGTGAGTGGGTGGAATATTCGGTTAGATTTTTTTTCCCCACAACAGTTTAACATTAATTGAGTACTGTGTACGTGGGTGTGGAAATATTTCTAATTATTGACATGGGCGGATGAAAGGACTCGTTCGTTTGATTACGAAGAGAATAATAATGATCCGATTCGGTATATATTCCTAGAGGTATCAGACTAGACAACAACGAATCGTGTGCGAAATGGTAGCTTTAAATACCTGTAAAATGCAAAATGTTATCTCTGTAACCTGTATCCCAGTATTTGGTATCAGCAAGGAATTGATGATTCCAAGTAAATCTTTGCGCCAAATATAGCAGTTTTTTTTAAGTTAATACGTACACATTTGCCTGCATTACATGTTGCAATTTTTTCTGTTTTTCGTCCTCGAAACGTGGATGGCTCGTGATTTTGGAACCCCGTTACTGCGGATTCGATGTGAGAGATAATAGCCCAATCCCCTTTCTCTTATTATGAAGATTTTTAAATATTTTTTATTCGTGACTGTGTTAGATTCTTTGTAAAAAGTAACGCGAGTTTACATTTTCTAGGTGGTGTGCAAGCTAAAATAATAATAAAAGAACATTTTATACTATTTTGAGACTGAGCGAGTTTCTAGGGAAAGCGGGAACAAGTAAGGACTCGGCCAAGAAACCATCCTGACATTCACCTGGAGTGATTTTTAAAACAAAAATTCGGGTAGGACGAGTGGAGAATCGAACCCAGGTTCCATTGAACATGGGTGTCCACTGGTGTTGACTTGTGAGAGTAGATATCTGTGTTAATTATCCTATGAATGAAAGTTGGCGTGTGTGAGAAATAAAACAAGCTGTTGGAGCGAAAAACCCCCTTCCCCTCTTCATCTAACACGGACTACATTCGCCTCTCCGGCGGTCAGTGCGCTAGGGCAAAGTCCAGTTCATCACCTGGTGCAGCGCAGCTTGACGTTTGCACGAGCTCAGAATACGCGTGCACTGTCTCTCGTGTACTTCTGTAATGACACTCGTATCCACTTCAATAAGTACGCTTTTGTGTTAATAGTTGCTTAATGTGTCTATCAGCGTCACCTGCATATTGGGATATTTCGGGCTCTGCGTGTGTGTGTTTGACGTATGAACAAGTGCATAACGTATCATTTTTCTTCTTATTTTTAGTTTCTCAACATCACAAACTATGTTTTGTTTCAGCAAATTTAATAAAAAATTACACATTTCATTTTTTATACGAAAAATAAACAACTAAGGGTTTCGAGCCAGCATTTATTTACAAAAAAGGTGTACATGGAATTAATTTGTTTACATTCTGAAGGGATTAAAATAACTCTAAAATCTCAAGGCTTCCGAAATGCACTGATTGCAATATGCTCTATTTTTATCGCTTTTGTGAAGTCTTTCCTTATTTGTATGTCTCGACGAGGTTGAAGGGTTGTGGTACAAATCTCCTTGGGTGACTGGCATCTCGGGAATAAAATTGCGTTTTAGTTTGCGTAATTCATAAAGGGTGAATACTATTTACAGTTGCTGACGTAGAGGCCACGCACACATACATTAACATTTTCGCATGTTACTTTTCATTCGGCTAAACTCACGTAGCAGTGTGTTTGTGTATCTGGAAGGGTTAGTTGGGGGGTATTTTACCGCGGATCGGATATATTTCATAATGGAGCGAGCGACACAGAATGTATGAAATGACTGAAATTTTGTTTGCCGAAGGCAATCATTTTTTTGTGATTTTGTGCTTGTGGTGGGCGTACATTTACGCTAGCGTCTCCTCATTGTACAGTATTTTCCCTTCGAAACTTACGTGCATTATTTATGTGTATTAAGAGTTTTATATGCAGACACTTGTTGCTAGAAAAATCGCCTCACGTGGAGTAACTATATGGGCATTTTTTTCCGCTTCCTAAATTTCCTTATGTAGAGATTTTAAACTTGGGCGGAAATGTTTTATAAGATGAGCATCTATGCGTTGATGAGGGGGAATGAAGAGGATACTTCACTGTGCATATCGCATACTGCGGGGGTAGTGAAGTGGTTTAACTCTATTTTTGGGTTTTAGAGTAGTAGTTAGAAATTGTGGTTCGCCAACAGCCTCATGCATGGGACACAGGGACACCTAAGCTTGATAATAAAACCGTAAATATCATGCTCTTGCACTCCACTTCTACATCGGCCATTTTGTAAACCAGTACAAAAACCAACTGCACTCGCAATCATCTTCGACGGCAACCATTTAGTTTCCAAAATTTTCCAACATTTAATTTTTTTCAAAAGTTTCAATTTTTTTTCAAATGTTTCTAGAAAATTCTACAATGTTGCGCAACATTCCCTTAGGCTGTGTCCCTAAGACAACTCCCAGACTTAATGAAATAGCCTCAGGTGTGTCCCTAGCCCAATGCCCCCATCCCCGTTAAATCGACTGAGGCTCGGAGTTCAAATAGCCTAAGGCTACGGTACTTTGGGAGTTTTTTTTTACATTTTGACGTGGGCCATGGTGGAGCAGTGGCAAGACGCCATGTTAAATATCACGCTCTCGCATTCTATAGCGAGGGGTGCCACAGTGGCGGAGTAGATTGATGCAGCCTCAGGCATGTCCCAACAGCAATGCCAGCCACAACGCCATGACATAGCCTCGGGCTACATGGTGTCGCAGTTAAGTGGTAGATAGATGCCTCGTTTCTGGGGGGCCTCAGTGATGCAGTAGATAGACACCACGGTAAACTTCACGCTCTTGCATTCAATAGGGAGGGGTGCCACGGTGGTGGAGTGGATAGATGCAGCCTCAGGTGTCTCCTTCCCTACAGCAACGCCCGCCACGATGCCATGACATAGCCTCGGGCTACAGGGTGACGCGGTGATGTAGCGGATAGACAAGTCACTTCCCGGGAGCCATGACATAGCCCCAGGCTACGGAGTGTCGCTGTGAAGTGGTGGATAGATGCCTCGCTTCTTGAGGGCCGCGGTGGTACAGCTGATAGACGCCATGCTAAAAATCACGCTCTCGCATTCAATAGAGAGGAGTGCTGCAGTGGTGGAGTGGATAGATGTAGCCTCAGGTGTGTCCCAACAGCAACACCTGCATGTCCCTACAAAAACGCCCATAGCCCGAGGCGATGCGTGATTTTGGGAAATGTAGTACCAAATTTTTTATTACCCAGGCATTGGAAGCATCCTCGAGCAATTCCGTCTTCGTAAAAATGCGACAACGCACATATAGCCTCATGCAACGCGGGAAGTATTTCAAAAACTTGTTTAAATAATTTCCTTTCACATTATATATAGCCCCAGGCCCCCGCCATTGGCGTCGTCCTTGAGAAAAATCTGTTTTTGTAAAATACGACAACTCATACAGCCTCGGGAAATGCAGGAAGTATTTCAAAAACACATGTTTAAATAATTTCGTATTGCATTATATGCAGCCCCATGCCCCCCGCCTTTGGCAGCGTCCTCGATAAATTCCGTTTTCAAAAAAATGCGACAACTTATATATCCCAGGAAGTATTTTTCAAAAATGTGTTTAAATAATTTTTCATATTCCGTTATATATCGCCCCAGATGCCGCAGGTGAGTGTTCCCCTCCACAAAAACAACACGGCCCTGACTCTCCGAGAGAAATACGTTTATTTTACTGTGCGACTACACACACTCCCATCGCCCCGGTATCGGCATGTGCGATGGAAATATATATATATATAAATAATAGTATTTGTTATATTACAGCCAGGCGGTGTGTGAAACCCCTCGAGAAAAATGCATATATATGCTGTTTGCTAAGTCAGTATGCAAATAAAGCAATGCACACACACTCGCATACACGAACATGAACTTCTAAGACAAAAATGGGCAGACCACATCACCCCAGCCTCGTTCGAAACTAATTTTGAGCTTTAACCGATATTACATAACAGTTCAATGGTGATCACCCTAGCTCTCGAACATAAAAAAAAACTTACATAAATATTGCAGATTAATCTATTTGCATATCAGCTCAATGGAGATTGTGCCACAGGCCACCATGCTGACTGCACCAGTGACGTCGACGACGATGAAACTAACATCTTTAGATTACGGCATGGAAAGCTACTACCTAGGACCGTATGGGGTATCATAGCAGGACCGAGCAACTACAGTAAGACATGTGTGCTTGTCAGTCTCCTGGAGGAACCCAACTTTCTTCGCTTCTAGAACATTTACCTATACTAAAAATTGCTACATCAGCCAAAGTACTTACGCTGTCGCAATTACTACAAGCCGTGGCCAGACTTCGTTATTTTCCATTTAGTGACAATGATGCAGTCATACAGTCAAGCAAAGCCTTACCAAACTCTGTGTTTATTTTCGACAACATGGCATGTGAGAAACAGGTGCCAATGCAGCAGTATTTCAGCATGGGATGCCATGTAACAGTGGATTCTATTTACCTATGTCAAACATATTCACAATTGCCTAAACAGTTTCTACACAACAATGCTAATTTCCTAGTCCTGTTTCATATGGACGACATTAATTTATGTCATGTCTACTCTGACCATGATAATACTGATATTACATTCGACAGATTTAAAGACATGTGTCCATGTTGCTGGTGCGAACCTCACAGTTTCCTAGTGATAGCAAAATATTTTCCACTTGATAAGGGGCGGTACCATAGGGGTTATAATCAGTTCATTATCAATCATCAGTGAAGTATGTGCTAGTCAGTATCCAAGTTCGGCCATAGTGGTCTGAAGCAGGCGCCAGAAAGCTGTATTATATCTACTATCGAGGGGAACTGTAGTTTCGGAGGGAAACAAGCCAAGAATCTAGGCGGGGCGAAACATGACGGTGATGCAGCTAATGTATCCTTTGTCTGCAGCGTTACTTTGGAAGCATTGCGACCAGTGGCATCACTTCAAACTAGTATTGAAATGCATCTTCGCACATTATTGGCAGGTATGACATGAATCGCTGCTTTAGAGTCTGCACTGAGTGTTGTGGGCGAGCATATAGCCAGCAGAAATCATACGACCATGACAAGTGATTTACAGCCATTGACCAAAGACATTAAGAAACTGGCTGCTTTGGGTTGGAAACTCGCCACTGTAGAAGGTCGTCTCTTCGAAACCAATGTACTAACTACTAACATGGATTTGTGGCTTGGTACATTAATCGAAAATGTGTCCCAACTGATGTCTTTTTCTACCGAGGATGCGCTTGAAGCAGTGGAATATCGACTGTCTGGCAACACGGATGTACTTTCTACCAAGATGGTGGCCCAGCTTCACAAATTATCCGAAGACATACTGAAACTGAATGCTTTAGGTGGTAGGATTTCAGCCATTGAGAAGAAAATCCTTGATGTGTGAGAGCAAGTTAGCGCGAGAGTTCTTGTAGGCCTCACCGCGAAACTAGATGGGTGCCTTAATGTAAAAACCGAGAGTGTTTCCGAGCTAACCTCAAAAGATAAGAAGCTGGATTCGAACCTCGTAACCATGGAAGGCCATCTGTTCGGCAACACGAATGTACTGTCTTCTAAGATGGATGTTCAGCTTCGCAAATTATCCGATGATGTACAGAAACTCAGTGCACCAGGCGGTAAGGTTTCAGCTATGGAGAAGAAAATTAACTATGTGGGTGAGCAAGTTTGTGTTCGTGTTCTTACCGCTCTCACTGCTAAATTAGACAGTCACCTTAATGACAAGACCACGAGTGACATCACACTAGCTGCAATAAGTAAGAAGCTAGAATCGAACCTTGATGCCGTCAGTATGTTGGCCGTCAGTACGATGACCCTCACAGTGAATAAATATTTTCAGACTTTAACTAATAATATGTGGAGCATAGTGGGAATCAATCTGCCTGCCATGGAAGCACAGATTGTCGATTTGGGTGAACGTGTTGACTATAGGTCTCTTAAAGCCCTCCAGCGAAATTGAAGGATAATGTATGTGTAGTGAACGAGAGTACAGGCAAGTTGAGAGGTGTGGAAGCCAAGCTCACTGCTGTGGAGACAAACCTCGAACAGTTCGACATTAAGGGTTTTGCAATACTTTCTGCGAAAATAGTCGATCACCTTAATGCGTCAGGCGAAGGTTCGGGTACGCTAAACACATTACGAACACTGCTGGATAGCATAGGTAGCTTAGAAACAAAATCAGCTCGATATTAGAAAGTATGACTAATAAACTTATACAACATGCTCGAAGAACTGTATAGCCATAACCGAACTTTGAGTACGGGACTTTCGGATATTGAGGAGGAACTAATCCCAAACAGGATTGTTCGTTATTTAAATTGTTTGCACATGGACAATGAAAAATGGATGCATTGCGAGCACGTGCGAACTGCGGTCCTCCAGAAACTCAATACATTCGAAGATAATATTGTCCATCAGATTGCGCATAGAGCCATTGTCTAATATATATAGATATATATATAGTAGGAACATTTTTCTATTATTTTTAGTATAATGTCTGCTGCCGTCGAGGATTTACACAGTCTCATTGCAAGTGTGCGTGATAAGTATCTACTGGCCAAGTGAACTCGTATGGAGTATGATGTCGTATTGGAAGAAGCCTTCCACCCGCTCATATCCTGGTTGAATACTTTACAGAGGCAAACTGTTCCCCCATCGGTAACATGAAGACAGACCCCGATGTCGAACTCAAGACTCTTCCAGTGGATGATTATGATGATGATGTTTCTTTGGCTGAATGGAAACGTAAAAAAAAGGATGGTTCTCACTTATGCTCAGCCACTGTTCGTAATTATCTCTCTTCTTACATGACTCGTTTTAATGATGGAATTTACGGCGTTTATAGGGGGAATAAGAAATGGTACTTATGAAATAAGCAATTTTTTTTCTACCCGATGATTATATATATATTGACAATGAAGCAACACAGGCGTCTCTGGGCCTCTACGAGATCTTATTTAAACACAGGCCTGGCGAGTTTACGCTAGAGGCACTTCACCAATACAAGAGATTACTTAGCCTCATGAGTGCGCATTTAACTGATAATGACGTATCAACAGGCAGGTAATCATTCACACACGAATGAGATTGTGAATATCGCGGAGGAATTGTGTGAAGGAGGATACATGTACTGAAAATAAAAAAAATGTCTTGTGCGCAAATTGCAGCTGAGCTTCACCGACCAGCATGAACAAAGTTCCGCAGAAGAAGAGTAGTGGTCTTTAGATTTCGCTATTTGTATCAAGCTGACCTGGTGGAAATGATTCCGTATGCCTCTGTTAATAAGGGCTATAGATACATGCCAACCGTAATTAATTGTTTCAGCAAATATGCTTGGGCCATCGCTGTTCGGCGGAAAAGCGGGGCAGACATTACTTCACGCGATGAAGACAGTTTAACGCAATATGGGTTCGCCTTTAATATGCAGACTGATTTAGGTAGAGAATTTTACAATAAGGCTTTCCATTCACTAATGGACGTGAATAAAATTAACCACTACAGCACACACAGGGATAAGGAAGCCTCTATTGTGGACATATTTAACCGCACATTAAAAACAGATATGTGGCGTAAGTTCTCAGAGCACAGAAGTTATGCATGGCTAGATATTCTGCCTCGTCTAATTTCCAACTACAATGGTAGAGTATAAAGGACCATCGGTACGTGTCCAGTGGACGTTAAAGACGATTCTTTGTTGATGACTGTCTTTAAAAACTATAAGATATTGGATAGGTGCAAGGCTAAGTTGAAGTTGGGAGACTACGTCTGCATTTCACGTATCAAATCTCCTTTTGCTAAATCTTACATGCCTAATTGGTCCGTGGAAATATACCGGGTTGCCAAGATTCGACATTGTGAACTGAGGACCTATGAATGTGTCGATTTGAATGGCGAGAAGCTGAAAGGCTGTTTATACGATGCAGAGATATTAACTTCAACGTTTCCACACACTTATTTGGTGGAGAAAGTGATACATCACAAAGATAATAGGATATTCATTAAGTGGCTAAGCTTTCACCTCCTGTATAATAGCTGCATCTTAAAGACAGAACTAACGAATGCATAAGTAATTTATTAACATATCTTTCTGCAAGAGTTGGATGTAAATAATATTAATCTTAGGCAATGATTTGTATGCATTTCCTCGTGCTTCAGTGATTACCAAACTCGCGCCAGTCCGCACAGCATTTCATCATCAGCGCATAACAAGGGCACGCCGGGAAACTTATTTTTTTCGCCATTGTGTGTGACATCACAGGCACACAGCCTTGGAGGAGGAGTAGGAAGAGGATCACCCAAAAAAATGTGTTGATGGCGAAGGGCCCCCCAGGGATGGACAGTCTTCTTGTAGAGAAAGTTAACTTCGCTGTGAACTGACTCGTCTCCCTTGCAACAGGTCCGAAAAAAATATCCATGGCAGGAACATTGTTACAGATACAATACTACCTAGGTTCGAAGCCCTGGCTGACCACAAAACATATAGAGCAGTTAAACCAATCAATTTAAGTGTAAGTATGCCATAATATTCCGTAGAAGCAAGAGCACGATAAAACAATGTCTGGTAAATTCTATAATAAATAACCTTCCCTTCGAGCACATATCACAGGTTATAAGTATTGCGGTCCCTGCACTCAACTAGCGCGAAGATTAAAACAAGGTGACGTTCCTATCAATTTGTAAGACGATGCTTGCAAGGAACACAATATAGCCTACACAACCAGTAATAAGTTGGAAGATAGACACACAGCCGATACCATCTTGCAGATAAAGCCAAGTCAATAATTGGTGCTTCTAAGTCCAAGCTCGGCAAATTCTTAGCTGCGTGGGGATTTCCAAGATTATGAAGACAAAAATTAACTTCGGCATGGGATTGAAATTTGGCAGGACGAAAAAGAGACACACTGGCAGGAAACTGCATAGAGTAGTAGGGAAGCGTGGAGGAAATTTAGGAATAATTTTATTTGTACTAGGTGTTCTAGGCAGCCTAATCGGAGGTGCCAGTGGCATTGCCGGGGCCATGAATATGGCTAAAGAAGAAAACAAACTGTTAATGGAGACTTTGAGACATAATAGTAATATGGAAACGTTTGACAGAGGTACAAAAATGGTCGAGGACTCTACCTTCGCCCTTACAGGCCAGGATCTGGAGGAGGCAGGAAGAGAATGTGTTGGCGCAAAATAACGAGGCGATCTTAAGGGGGCTGCCTACCCACCCGCAAACCAACTTTGAAATACGAAAATTTGCATGAAAATTAAAAATAAGTAATTTCCGAGGTGTGTTCATGCGCGATCGACTACCACACCGCGCGCGGTGGGTTGAGTGCGGCATAGTAAACCTAGATAGGAGCACTGGGACGGGAACTCATTGGACTACATATAAAGAGAATGGTAACACCGATTAATACTTTGATAGTTATGGAAACCTAAGAACCCCACCAGAACTGAAAACGTATTTTAGAGGAGCGAGAATATATTATAATCACGGAGGAGAGCAACAGCCACGAGAATGGCACCGTGGCCAACTTTGTCTGAGATTCCTTACCAGATGGATACTTAATGAGAAGGCACTAGTTGTATGACGCAGTCATGTCTGTAACCCTGATTGTGTCGGGCAATAGTTCGGAATTGCATTCTGTGCACTTCCCCCCACTCGCCCTGAAGGGTGTGTGGTCCGTGGCGGTGATAGATTTTCAAACTTACTTCTCGGTACCGAACATAGATGAATGTAATTGTATGTTTCGTTATGTGAAGGGAGTTGGTAAGAGAGAGAGAGAGGGGGGGGTGCATATACCCACAGGTTCATATGAGATTGAAGACATAGGCGAGTACCTAAAGTGAGAGCTGGGAACGGACGTGATGTTAGTGCTGCACGGTAATGCAAATACCATGCACAGCAAGATGTTTTGTTTTGCACAGGTAGACTACATGCGAAGCGATACTGTCACCTCAATGCATGGTTTCTAGACTGTAAAATACGAAGCTAATAAAACACATGAATCTACGCTGCCTGTAAACATTTTCCCTATGAATGTCATAAGAATAAACTGTAATTTGGTTAGCAGGTCGTATCTGAATGACGAGCCAGGTTAGACACTACACGAATTTTCCGCAATGGTGCCACCTGGCTTTAAGCTGGTGAATGTTCCGAAAACACCCATTTACTTTCCGGTCATGACGGAGAACGTACAGGAAGTCATAGTATCTATTGTAGACCAAGACCATCGTTTGATTAATTTTCGAGGCGAGGAGATAACGGAATGCTTGCATTTAAGGAAATATGGGATTGAAAATTAAGAATACGAAAGCAATAAAAGTCGCTTACAGTACCAATAAGTCAGTAGGAGTCGAGCACGCAGAGTACTAACATCTTAAAACGCTTTTTCCTTGGAAGATTGGGACTAACGATCAAGTTGGACATGGAAATTTTAAAATGTGGCAGAGTCGGCAGAGTTCGAAGATGCGATCACCAAGACTGAAATCCACACTTACTCTCCCTATCTGCCAGGCCCGTACATACCCTCGTCCGAGGTCTGGATCCCAGTACAAAACCATGATATATACACAGCTTTGTGTAATTCATATCTGTGCTTCCGGGAAATTCTGACAAAGCCAGGCAATGCTCTTCCTGCGACAACTAAACTCATTAGAAATAGTACACTTCACATGATAAGCAGAATCGCATATGAACTGAACGGGTGTGAAGGAGACATGACTCCAGATGTTGGAATCACAGCTACCATAAAAAACTATCTTTCATTAACGCATAACCAATTTCCGGCCTCCAAAATGGCAGGATGGGGAATCCAAGTGGACTTTAAGATCCCTGTCTATGCCAACGGTAAATTTGAAGTATGTATTCCACTATCTATGCTGTTAGGTTTCGCGGAAGATTACAAGCATGTAATTATTAATTCAAAACAACACTTAGTTACTAAATGGCTAACAATCAAACGAAAGTGCTCCAGGACACTGGCACAGAACCGGAAGCCCCAAGACTCTCAATACGATCTATTGAGTGGTTACTGCCTCATGTGCAGGTTAACATGTCTGAAAGTGTAAAATTATTAATGTTTGTGGAAAAAGGCAGGATCATGGATATCGCATTTTAATGATGGAGTTAAGAGACTTACCCACGTGTGCCGGCCTCCGTAAGCATAAATTGGAATGTTAAAACTAATTTCACGACTGAAAAACCGAGATATATAATTGTAGCATTTCAGACAGGCAAACAGAATGTAATCAATACCGACTGTTCGAAATTTGATTATGTAAATTTTAAGAAAGTTTAAATTTTCTTAAACTCCGAGGTTTACCCATATGGAGATTTAAACATTGTTTTTACAAATTGCGCATATATGGTCCCATATCAAATATACGCCTTTTTCCAGATGTCGTATTATGGGCAAACACAGGCTCCCACACTCGAATCGAATGTTTCTATGAACAAGGCACCCTTACTGGTTTTTGAAGTTAGTAAACAGGGCAATATAATTAAATCAGGCATGGTGGACTTTAGGATTGAAATAACCTACGCAGAGAATTTCCCAGAATTCTCTCAGGCCTACGCGTTAATACTTCACCACAGACTAGTCACGTACAATGTACGGGACAGAGTAGTTAAAGTATTGACGTAAGTTTCAAATATAATTCATTCTCTCTCCGACCGTCACAATGTACGTGAACTTTCAGGCACAGTGCGGTTTCATTATTAAATGTATCTGTGTAGCTTATGTTGATGGGCACATAGAAACACGTACGTTCCTACCTCCATTTCAATGGCACGAGTTCGATGTGAAAAGCAAAGTAACAAATATATGGCTGGAGCAATACTATCACAATCTCAATTGGAGCATGTGCGATTTAGAATGCGAAACAGTGCGCGATGTACTTGCCTCAATGTTAAATGAGGGTGACACAGTCTGCCTAGCCGGGCCGGAGCAGAAGCGACATTTAAGCATTTATTGCACCACGAAAATAGAACTCTGTGATCTCCAAACTGAGTCTGGCTGTCCTTCGTTTAGAAAGTTAAGAGATAGATATGTAAAAAAGAGTGTCCCTATGTGTCTTGTGTGCAGCCGGGGCCTTGCATGTCCTTGCCTGAATGCGCTGTTGTTAAGGAGATGGGGGGAGGCCTGCTGCGAGGGTCAAATTATTTAAAAAACAAACATCGGGGCCGTTATAAAAAGGACAGCCTTCGAGGAGGGAAACTACAGTACTGATCCTGTATCAACAATGGAAGGTCTAATTGCTAAGCTGAATGGGACCGGCCAGTATAGGCTGCTGTCGGACCTAGACCATCGGGAAGCTGTACATCGCATCTTTTTTTCCGGAGGACCAAGACCACATACAGCAAGTGTGTAACCTGTATTTTAGATGAAGAGTTTCGCATGAGGCTGCCTACTCGTTACGTTCAAATCATCACTGACACAGATATGATTAAGCTTAATGTGTCAAAAGATAGGTTTAGCTATGTAGGCATTAAGCCAATTGACAATAGTAGGTCAATGCATGCCATTGAATTTTCGTAAATGTGGAAGCAAGATGCTTTCCTAGCATATATAATAATATTCAGTAATATACATGACATTCAACCCGCTAGTCACGTACGAGGGTGAAGTCACGGTTGGGTACAAGCGAGTTCACTTCAAACATCCCGGTCAGCTCTCGCATGTAGAATGTTGTAACGGACTTGAACACTGCGTGTGTCTAAGCGACGAGAACTGTCTTCGCTCGATACCTGGTAATATATTATTATGTGTGGTATATTATCTGAGACCTGAAATGAAGCTTCCTTGTTCATTCCGTACTATATTAACGCTAGCAGGCGAAGAGAAAATACATCAGGCTTAGTTTCCTTGTGAAATTGCATATGAACTATGTGAGTCTAACACAGGCAATGTAATTACCCGCTGGACAGAGTGATGTATGGTCGAGCATCATACAACATGCATGAATCGAGGAAAAATTACGTGGATTACAATATGTTAGCCGTTAAAACGTGAGACGTACCTAAAACAATATAATAAGGGATAAGTGTTAGAACCGGCTGCAGTAAACACCAGTGTATCATTCAGAAGAGAACTATCGTCACCATGTGTAATTCGTTTGACATACGTGACTGTGTGGCGTTTCTGCCGGAAAATGCGGACTTGCATGTGAGCTGCTTTATTTGTTATAGAAGAGTGGTTTTAAACCGAAGCTTGGACAGGGGGAAGTGCAGATTTGTGATGGTGAAAATCATATGTGGGGATATCAAGACACCTGGGATAACTTCCACTGAGACATAATACCCTGCTACAAGTGCGAACAGTGCACCATCTTCAATCTCTGGCCAAACAGCGATCTACCTGCAAATGGCCATATACTCGCAACACTTGTCGAAACTGAAGATATTACCGAACTATGCCACGAGAGCAAGAAATTGTACTACATCCTGCGAGAGGTAGATTCCGGCTCAACATACCGCTGGACCGAAGAGTGTACAGGTCACATAAATACGAGCACGCTGGTAGACTGTGGTAGCAAATTGATTCTAGCCTGCTCTGCTAAGGTATGCCGTGTCTTCAATTGAAACAATTACAAGTGCTTCATGAATGTGTGTCTTCAATTGAAACAATTACAAGTGCTTCTTGAACGTGTGTGGGAAGCTTCACCCTGCCCTTGCGAAGATTATATAAGTGAAGAATCAAATAAAACTATTTCTACATCATGAACAGTGAAGCATCAGACAACAGCAGCACGACGGCTGAGGGCAAACCGACATGTCGCAGCAAGTGCAAATGTTGTCAAGTTGTGTATGACCTTATTGTATGCATTCTACTGCTTTTGGTCAAAGCTCTGAAGTAATGTCGACGTAGAGTACATGCTATATATAAGCTACATGTATCCTTCTAGTCGACTCAAGTGAGCTACCAAACAAGATGACTGTGCCATTTCCTCTAGAGACCGCCTACCACAGTGTAACGCCTAGTGACAGCTCCATCACCTATGAACTTGTTGCTGGAGATACCACCACCGAGCCGAGAACGTACAGTGAACAGTGTGACGGCATAGCGAATTGGCTTCTTGCCCACAATCCTACATAATATGCGCGATGCCAGCAGATGAGAGATTGTAATGTACTGTGGTGCCGACGAGGTGATAACGCACGCTATGTTGCACTATGCAATTCCCGTTCACCTTCCCGAAATTCCCGTTCACCTTCCCGAGTGCGTGCTGCTACCAGAGTATCAAGTTCCTATCAACTCTGCTGCTGCAGACACCGTCGCTGCCTCTGTGATTGACATCACCGAGGACGCCGCCACCCAACTGCCTGTTGTCACCGCCACCAAACGTAAGAAGGATGCTAGGACAGTGCCTGCAGCTGTCAAGTCCGCTGTTTAGTCTGCAAACGTTCCTCGTTGCAGAGCACCACATCCTGTCCGTAAGAAGAAGACGCCTGCCACCACCTGCCTGAATTGTGGGAATTCATGACTGTGTGATGTTAGAAAATTAACTGTTGCAGATAGGAAGACATTACAACAACATCTCTTCACTATGCTGCTTGCGAATGAGTAGTGAAAATCGTATATAACTTATAATTAAAAAATAATGTATATTGATTGTGTCAATATACATTTGTGTAGCTTACTTTCTTTGTTTAAATTGAAAATACAATTGTATATTACGTATGTCACTATAGGTATAATACTTATGGGGGTTTTTTCATTTAAATTATTTTATATTTTCTTGTGATAATATGTGCACATTATTTTCTTGGGATATTAGGGTTATCTCATATTTTGTATTAATTGAAAAATAAATATGTATATTTCTTATGTATATATAATATGCTATGTTTTTTAAATCAACTTGGGATGTTATGGATTACACACATTTTGTATTAATTAATTGAAAAAGGAATTTAATTACTTCTTATGAGAATATGTGTGTATAAAACATTATCTGTCATTATATACACTGAAGAGCCAAAAAAACTGGAACACCTGCCAAATTTCGTGTACGGCCCCCGCGAGCTCGCAGAAGTGCCGCAACACGTGGCATGGACTCGACTAATGTCTGAAGGTATAGATGAGGCAATTCACACACCGAACCCTGCAGGGCAGTCCACAAATCCATAGGAGTGCGGGGCTGTGGAGGTCTCTTCTGAACGGCATGTTGCAAGGCATCCCTATATGATCAATAATCTTCATGTCTGGTGATTTAGGTGGCCAATGGTAGTGTCTAAAGTCAGAAGAGTGTTCCTGGAGCCACTCGGTAGCAACTCTCGACGTGTGGGGTGTCGCATTGTCCTGCTGGAATTGTCCACGTCCGTCGGAATGCACAATAGACATGAATGGGTGCAGGTGATCGGACAGGATGCTTATGNAGTGCGAGGCGGTGGAGATCTCTTCTGAACAGCACGTTGCAAGGCATCCCAGATATGCTCAATATTGTTCATGTCTGGTTATTTAGGTGGCCAATGGAAGTGTCTAAAGTCAGAAGAGTGTTCCTGGAGCCACTCGGTAGCAACTCTCGACGTGTGGGGTGTCGCATTGTCCTGCTGGAATTGTCCACGTCCGTCGGAATGCACAATAGACATGAATGGGTGCAGGTGATCGGACAGGATGCTTATGTATCTGTCACCTGTCAGAGTCGTATCTAGACGTATCAGGGGTCCAATTTTACTCCAACTGCACACACCCCATACCATGATCGACCCTCCACCAGCTTGAACAGTCCCGTGTTGATATGTAGGGTTCATGGATTCATGAGGTTGTCTCCATACCGTACACGTCCATTCGCCCGATAAAATTGGAAACGAGACTCGTCAGACCAGGCAACGTGTCTCCAGTCATCAACAGTCCAGTGACGATGTTGGCGGGCCCAGGCGAGGCGTAAAGCTTTGTGTCGTGCAGTCAACAACGGTACACAGGTGGGCCTTCGGCTTCAAAAGCCTATATCAATGATGGTCCGTTGAATAGTTCGCACGCTGGCACTTGTTGATGCCCCTGCATTTAAATCTGCGCCAATTTGGGAAAGAGTTGCACGTCTGACATTTTTAATTATTCTCGTCAGTCGTCGTTTGTCCCGTTCGTTCACGATCTTTTCTCGGCCGCAGAAATGTTGAAGATTTGATGTTTCACCGGATCCCCGATATTCATGGTACACTTGTGAAATGGTCGTATGCGAAAATCCAAATTTTATCGCTACCTTGGAGAAGCCTTGTCCCATCTCTCGTGCGCCGACTATAACACCATGTTCAAACTCACTTAAATCTTGATAACCTGCCATTGTAGCAGCATTAACCAATCTAGCAACTTTGCCAGATTCTTGTTGTCTTATATAGGCGCTGCTGACCGCATCGCGTTACTCTGATTGGTTCTATACCTCTGTTATTTGCATACGCACGCCTACAACAGTTTTTTGGTTGTCCGGTGTATGCATTCTGAAACAACGTGTATTCTTATTTCTGGATGGAGAGATGTCAAATGCATACATACCCGACAAACTAACAGACGTGCTACGTTGTTCAAAGCTCACTAACTACAAATAATACACACAATTCAGCTCTGTTAGCATATAAATTTATTTATTGAAGGAAAAATACTTGTGAGATGTTAAAACTTATACTAACTGGTATAGCGGTAAAAGTTGTAGTAATAAACCATTACATACACTACTCTTTGAAGTCTCCATTACTCTAATATTAAAAGAGAGCATTTTATATCTTGGTGTTATATATATAGGTATGTTGTAGTAAGTATCAATCACAAGTACGCAGACAGACGTATTTTTTCATGTACAATTAGGTAATGTGCGTATTCAATATGCTAAAATATATATAAAAAAATTTATTTCGAAGAGTTTTTTACAAATATGTTGGAGATGTCTCCTGCGGACGGCTGGGAAGCAAGCACATAATGTTTTGACACCTAAAAACACACTCTCTCCCTATGACGCGGCCCTTAGGAAGGTGTATAAATACCCCCCACCCCCATACGATTTCTAAACTTTACTCGTGCACCGATCACTGTGTGTGCTATACGTGTGTTTGACTTCTACATGCTGACATCTGCGCCTGTGCGCTACTTGTTAAACTCTACACGTCCAGGTTCGTCACACTGACATCTGCACCTGCTGTGCACCGACCGACCCACTGTGTGATATACATGTTAAACTCTACATGCTCAGGGGTCCGTCATGCTGTTACCTGCTAACGATACTCTACAATATCACACTCCTTGTTTTGGTAATTGTATGTTTAGCCTCCATCGTGTTGGTGAGTAGATACTTAAAAATATATATGTTGTTTCTATCAACGCTTTAAGGTAAACGTAAGGCTAAATGTACACCTTTGTCAAACTAATATTTTTGAGACTTTTTTTTTGTTTTTTGTTTTTACTTGTCTTTGGAAGACACTATGATGATATAGTACTAACGTAACGTAATAACATATTGTATTCTATGGACAGAGTTGATAATGTACTGTAACAAATGCTGCATCGTTTCCCCAGCAAGCGACATTGTTTACTCTCGCCTAGCACATGTTGGTCTGAGGTGAATCAGTCGATGATAACAAAAGTGGCCACGGTTTCACGATGTGTGTGTGTAATGTTGCAAGCTGTTGACGGCTGTTTTCACTACAAGGTCAGCACGCATGATACTATTGTTCCGTGTTTCACCTAAGGCAATTCTATACATTGTTATTGTTATCGCACGTTCGTATCGTTATCGCACGTTGTCGCACGAAACGTAAAACAGACACTGTTTTAACATTCTGCTGTGTGTACATTCAGTTGCCAGCCAGCCAGTCTGGGACTGCACCATCTCACAACATATCACGTTTATATACGCTGGCTTTTTTGCACGCATATCTCCCGGGTTCACAACCGTGGAGCACACACTTCGCGCTTGTATTTGTTCTGCTCTATAATATTAGTTTATGCTTGCATTGTAACACACAACCACTGTGTTATGTACACGTCTCTCTCTTGAGGCATGGGAGTACCCGTATCATTTTCACTCTATTCTTTATTCCATCCATCCACAATGTGTGTATGTTCTGTACATGCATGTCTCTATGGGGTTCGTGGCCCGAAGAATGCAAGTTACTTTGTATTTATTCCCACTCTATACAGTTTATCCTATCACCTCATGAACTGATTTTTTTACATGTATCTCATGGGTTCGGGGCCCAGGGTACGTGTTCACTATATTCCATTCTTTTTAAAAATATTATTATTAATAGTTTATACCTTTCTACTCATCTACTGTGCGTGTTTTGTACTCCTGGCTCTCTTGGCCAGCGAACGCAATTTACGTTTATATATTCCACCTCTATACAGTTTTGATATCTTTAGATATATTTACACACACACATATTTGAGAACTATCCTAGAACCTTCTTTCCCATATGATATTGGCCACCCACCACTGCCACTACTTCTATTGCAAGATAGAGTCTTCTTCACCACACTCACCATCATTGTCTCCATCCTCAGCAGCATTGCCTTACCCCCTTTAATATATCCGTTATACATAGGCCCGAACTACAGTGTGGTTTTTGCGGTATAATTATTACGGAATGCCGGAATGGATTGTGACACGAGCGTAATTGTGCGCTAAATTCATTCCGGCAGCCGGCACAATATATGTCCGAGCATTTCGGATGCCAATTCGCATGTGCCTGACATCTTGTATGACATAAAGTAACATGTACAGGAGTGATCAGACAGGCTGCCTCGCTCAACTGCGCATTTTGTAATGAAGGCTTCAGGCGTTCTTGCGATGCCTGTCGCTATGAATGTGGCTGTTGGGTGAATCCCACTGTTCCGTCATTAGAATGTGGGAACTGCGGCTGGCAGTTTACCAGAACCGATAGACTTCGTACACATAGTGCAAAGTGTTCTGGTACTGGCACAACCTCCCTGCTGGCGAAGAGGGCACGAGTGGCAAGCCCACAGCCTGGTTCGTCCCATGTAATTTCGGCTCGTGCTAGTGCGAGCGAGGGTAGCTCTCGCAGTGGTCCCATTGCCACTGGGGCCGGCAGGGGCAACTCGTATGGGTTTGTGGAGATTGGAAGCTCCTTCTATGGTGTTATGAAAATGTGGAGAATACCTCGAGGGTAGCCGTAGATATTGGCGGCTACCGCGAGCGGATGAGAGCAAATATCATTGGTCAGCTAGAGCCAGAAATTGAAAACTAGGGGGAGGTGAAATTTAATTTATTTCTCGAGTTTTTATATGGAAAACCAGAGCCATACGACAACGAGGTGGGTCGGTGTGCATTTAAACTAAGAACACGCCTCCCTTTAATGTAGCCGACATACAGCAGGCAGTGTCGGCCACCATTGCCAATATGTGTCGGGAAGATGAGGAATATATCGGGAAGGGCAGTGGCTGGACCCTCACAGCTGTGAAACGGGTTCAGTTACACATCAATAAGTTCGACCCCTTTAGAGCCTCCTGATGCATCGCCTCGCCTGCTGGTATAGTGGAGAAACAAGCGATTATCAACCCGCAAAATGCTGACCTGCAGTGCTTTAAATGGGCGATCCTGGCGCACTTCGTAGAGGGTGGGAATTGTAGGCATGTCGACCGGCATTACTTCAGCATGGAGACGCGCTTCAACTTTACAACAATAGAGTTTCCCACACCTCTATGGCAAATAGCTACATTTTAGAGAGCGAATCTGGGGGCCAGCGTGAACATATATGCACTCGACGAGAATACGAAAGTAGTGCTGATACGGGTGACAGGTGAAGAACTGTACCAGCACTTTGATTTTCTGCTGCTCACCACAGAGGAGAACCAGGACTCTCACTACTGCTATATAGCAGATTTCTTGCGACTGGTACGCTCCCAGGTTACTGGTCACAAACATACAGTTAATATCTGAAAATGCTGCTTCAAGGCGTATGATAATCGACCACATGTGACGAAACTGACGAGTGCCGAAACTCTGGCTGAGCACAAGCGGTACTGTAATAGCCATGCCACAGTTCGTGCCGACATGTAACAGCCGGCCACGAACGACCAGCCGCCTGTGCTCAAGTTCCAGATTTATCAGAACGGCAATAAGGTACCTATTATAGTATATGCAGATTTTGAGGCGATGATGGTGCTCATTCAGACGTGTCAGCCGAATGCGGACATGTCCTACACTTATAGGTATCAAAAACATGAGCCCCATTCTTATGGCATATACGTTAAATTACATAATTCAATTATACCTGCCTCCAAGGCGGCCAGCCTACCCCAGGGTGTAATATGTTACACGGGCAGAGGTTCGTCGAAATGCTTCATGGCAGAGGTGGTTAGGATAGGTCACCTGGCGAAAGCAATATATTGTCAGTCTGAATATATGCACGCACGAACTTGCGGCGAACAGGCTGACTATATGCTAGCCACTACCTGCTGCCATTTTTCTGGCATGTTCACCACCACAAACCGTAAGGTGTACGACCATGACCATTTCACCGGTAATTTTATTGGGGCAGCTTGTAATGACTGGAACAAGCTTCGCCGGCATACCCATAGACTGCCGATAATTTTCCATTATTTAATGTATTATGCAAATTTCATTATTAAGCAGCTTGGCTACGATTCCCAGGTCATATTTATTACTCCGCATACCGAGGAAAAACGCATAACTTTCAGTAAAAGTTTGGACGACAAATTCACCATACAATTAATTGATACTTATAGATTCATGTCTGCCAGTCTAGCGACACTCGCACAGAATCTGCCATCCGGCGACTTTCACAAAACATCTCGTTTCTTCACGGTAGAGCAGGAGCTCAAGCTGGTAACCCGGAAAGGCGTCTTCCCCTACGATTATGTTAACTCGTGGGAGAAGCTCGCCGAGCCACGGTTGCCAGCAATAGAGGTATTTTACAATCTGCGTACTGGGGGGAACATTAGTGCGGAAGACTACCAGCACACACAAAATGTGTGGACTGTGTTAGGCTGCCACACCCTCCAGGACTATGCTGAGTTATACCTGAAGACAGACTTGTTGATTCTGTGCAACGTCTTCGAGAATTTCCGCGAGCTCTGTCTACACACATACAGTCTTGACTGTGTGCACTATGTTAGTGATCCCGGGTTCTTGTTTGACGTGATGTTGCACAAGAGCAGGTGGAAATGGAGTTGCTTACCGACTACTACATCCACCTGTTTATTGAGGCTGGTATCCCGGGAGGGGTGGCTCAATGTATTAAGCGGCATGTGGTGACCAACAATAGGCATATACTAACCATGTATGATGCCAGCAAGCCATACACCTACCTGCAGTATGCAGATGCCAATAATGTATACGGGTGGGCGATGTCTCTGCCACTGCCATATGGGGGTTTCGAAAGGACCGGCACTAACATCGATGTCATGAGTGTGCAGGACGACAGAGATGTCGGCTACATACTGGAGGCAGATGTAGATAACCTTAACACTCTTCACGAAGAGCATATGGATCTTCTGTTCCTGCCAGTGAACGAGCGTCCCCCCGGGTCCAAACACGCGAAACTCATGACGATCCTGGAGAGCAAGCTTCATTATATCATACATTACGTTAATCTGAAGCAAGTATTGGATCATGGGTTGCGGCTGAAGTCTGTTCACTGGATCCTTCAATTCCAGCAGAAGGCGTGGCTAAAGCAGTATATCGACATGTATACATCGAAATGTCAGGCAGCCACAAACATCTTTGAGAAGGACTTTTTTTAATTAATGAATAATGCGACGTACGACAAGCTTATGGAGAATAAGCGAAAACGCCAGCATATGGAACTTGTGTGTAGAGAAGTTCGGGCTAAAAAATTAATTGCAAAACCTGCATTTAAATGCAGGAAGATATACGATGAATCGTTGTCCCTGGTCAAATTATACCAAGAGAGCATAACATTTGACAATCCCATAAATGCTGGCTTTGTCGTACTTGACCTGTCGAAAATGCTCATTTATCGATTTTACTACGATGTAATGCAAGCATGGTATGGGGGCAGTGTCCGTCTCACTTATATGGATACTGATTCCTATATAATGGCGATCGCCTGCCCCGACTTTTACAGCGACCTCGCCTCAGACCCGACGCTCATGTCGGAGTTCGACACCAGCAGTTACCCTCCCACTCATCCCTGCTGCTCATTTGCCAACTCTAAGGTGATTGGCAAAATGCTAGTTTATAAATTACAATTTATAATGTATGTATGTGTGTTTTATCCACAATACTGCAACATATGCAAATTGTCACGCATGTGACTACTATCTCTTGTTTTTTTGTCCCACCCTCGCACTGTGTTGGTATCCGACTGTAGTGCTCTTCTCTATTTAATTACAATATTTGCCATTGCCAAAGCGTTCGCTTTGTATTCCACACTCAGCAGCTTCGCAACCCACCTGTACACTATACTTGTGATGTTACCAATACACACACATATATATAGACAGTGTCATAGGAATAGTGTACTGCCTGTTTCCAAGCCCGGGACCCATCTGCATGGTTACGCCATGCAGATTGTAAGTGGGAGGATGTCGCTGCATCAGGTAGATGATGGTAAGTGATGCGTGTTAACTGTTATGTAAAATCGATTAAAGCTCAATACTTAGTTTTTTTTGGAAAGATAGAAGCCTGGGTAATGTGGTCTGCCCACTTTTGTCTTGGAAGTGCACGTGCATGTATACGAGTGTTTTTGCATTGTTTTTTTTTTGCGTACTGACTATGAGTACAGCTTATAAGCTTTCTCGGGGGGAGTCGCCGGGATCTCACACACCGCCTGGCTGTAGTAAAACGAATAATAATTATTATACTAATACTAATACTTTAAATATATATATATATATATATATTTGCATCGCCTACGCTGGGGCGATGGGAGTGTGTGTCGCAGCACAGTAAAATTAAACGTATTTCTCACAGCGAGACGGAGCTGTGCGCCCGCATTGTTTTCGTGGAGGGGTACACACACCTGCAGCGTCTGGGGCGATATATAACGGAATATGAAAAATTATTGAAACACATTTTTGAAAAATACTTCGCGAGCTATATAAGTTTCCGCTTTTTTAATTTTTTTTTACGAAAACAGAATTTCTCGATGATCCCGCCAATGACCAGGGGGCCTGGGGCTCTATATAACAGAATAGGAAATTATTTAAGCACATGTTTTCGAAACACTTCCTGCATTGCCCAAGGCTATATGAGTTGTCGTATTTTACCAAAACAGATTTCTCAAGGACGACGATACCAATGACCGGGGCCTGAGGCTATATATAACAGAATAGGAAATTATTTAAACAAGTTTTCGAAATACTTTCCGTGTCATCCGAAGCTATTTGTGTGTTGTCACATTTTTACGAAGACGGAATTTCTCGATGATGCTTCCAATACCTGGATTGTAACAATATTTGTACTATATTTCCCAAAATCATGCATCGCCTGGGGCTATGGGCGTTTATGTAGGGACACTCGGGCGTTGCGGTTTTGGGACACGCCTGAGGCTACATATATCCCCTCCACCACCGCGGCACCCCACCCTATCTAATGCGAGAGCGCGAAGTTTAGCATGACGTCCATCCGCTGTACCACCGCGGCCCTAAAGAAGTGAGGTGTCTATCCACTATTCACAGTGACATCCCGTAGCCTGGGGCTATGTCATGGCTCCTGGGAATTGAGTTGTCTATCCGCTACGAAACCGCGTCATCCTTTGGCCCCAAGCCTATGTCATGGCGTCGTGGTGGGTGTTGCTGTAGGGAGATGCCTGAAGCTGCGTCTATCCACTCCGCCAGCGCGGCACCCCTCCCTATTGAATGAAAGAACGTGAAGTTTACCATGGCGTCTATCCACTGCATCACCGTGGCCCCCAGAGGCGTTTATCCATCACTTCACTGCGACACCCTGAAGCCCGACACTATGTCATGGCATGATGGCGGGCGTTGCTGTTGGGACATGCCTCAGGCTGCGTCTATCCACTCCGCCACCATGTCACCCCTTGCTATTAAATGCGAGAGCGTGAACTTTAACATGGCGTCTATCCACTGGTCCACCGCGGCCCCCATCGTAATGTCAAAAAAATAACTCGCAAAGTCCCGTAGCCTCAGGTTATTTGAACTCGGAGCCTAGGGTGATTTAATGGGGAAGGGGGCATTGGGCTACGGACATGCCTGAGGCTATTTCATAAAGTCTAGGCGTTGTCTTAGGGACACAGCCTGAGGCTATGTTGCGCAACATTGTTAAATTTTCTAGAAACTTTTGAAAAAATATTGAAACTTTTGAGAAAAATTAGAAATTTTTGAAAAAAACTGGAAACTTTTGAAGGAAAAAAATATAAACTTTTGAAAAAATTTTGAAAAAATTAAATTTTACAAATTTTTGGAAAGAAAATGGTCTCCGCCAAAGATAATTGCGAGAGGTGGTTTTTGTATTTGCTTACAACATGGCCGCCATAGAAGTGGAATGCAAGATCATGTGTTTACGGTTTTCTTACCAAGCTTCTTTGTCCCTGTGTCCCATGCATGACTCTGCTGTTGAACCTAGCATTTCTAACTTCTTCGAGTCATGATTACTTTTAGAAAGCTTCATAATGCATCCGTATACGACACATGATTTTTTTCCAACATAAAATGTAAACTAATGTTTTTCTGATGTGGCAAGCATGTTGTTTAGAGGGGAAAAAGAACTAGGTGATTGATGTTTCGTTAATATTTACCCCAAAACACGTTCTTTGTATGCTTATTTCTCGTGACATATATTTACAGTATGAGTTTTTACAGTATATTCGATATCTTGCCTTTCGATAAGAATACCTTCTTTTCGTTGAATGGGGTCGGTTTTGCAAAGATGCATTAGAGCCATACATTAAATATTGTTAGTGGCGTGTTTATGTGGAGAGCCAACAGCGATGGTCTGCCCCATTCGTGGTAAAATTGTGAAAACATCCTTCGAATAACCGCACTAGTTGCGGAGGTATAGGTATTTAGACTGTGTTGATATGCAGTTTGGACCTTCACGAAACCATTTTCATTAACTAACACAGACCCTGCCACGATTCTTGGTCACGATGGTCTCCAGCACAATGGTGGATAGTCATCCTTTGTTTTGTGGGAATTACACTCGTACGCTGCATCAAGGAGAGAGTGCACAACGGATTTTGGGAGGTGAAGGTCCTACATATATGCAAGTTTTTTGCATTCCTCTGCAAATTATCGCGCCTATCATATGCCATTCCACATTTTCCACACTTATATGACACTCGATCTGCATTATTCGAACATCCATACTTTTCGTGTCTTGGAGTACATTTGGTGGATTTAAACGAATTGTTTCAGTAGTGGCACGAGTACTGAGGTAACGTCGTTGCAAATATGACCAATGGCCAATATTTAAATTAAAAAAAAAAACTAAGTTCTAGTACCGAAAGTGATGAGGTAACATATTACTCGAAAGACTAGCTGGCCCGAAACGATACTCCAAATTTGAGCAGATTTCTAATTTCGCGGAAAAATATGTGCATGTTACGTGCACACTTGATAATATCATGCGACTGATGGAATTAAATATCTGAACTTACCAGTGAGGATGCTACAAGATGTGGTAAGAGAGAGAGTGTGTGAGAGAGAGAGAGAGAGAGAGAGAGAGAGAGAGAGAGAGAGAGAGAGCAATCTGTTACCTCTGGTATCAGACGAGTAACTGTGCAGATTGTCGAAATTGTTCCCATTATATTCTTTCTCTCACTAGCATGCTCTGGCGGACAATGCTGAAAAGAAGAGCGGTAATGATAAGGTACTAAGCGATAGCGAATAACAGGCCGGACTAAAGTGGGTTGGTGAGGGGTAACAGAATACATACTCAATTTCAATGGTAATTTAATTATCATCAAAACAAAACATGTTTTTTGATCTTTCTTAGTTAAAGTTCTTAATACAAAAATTATCGATTTAATAATTTATGTGTGAAGGTATACAGCTGATTAGAAAAACTATTTTTTTTTAAATATTAAAAGTAATTACAGATTTTACAATGACTATAAATATGAGTGTCGACAGCTCATTTTGCGGCTAAATCGTCATAATATGTGGGTACCGACAGCTCGCCTGGCAGTGAAATCGAGAAATTAACGTCACCTATGTATTAAAATATAATCTAAAATGGAGGGTGCCGACAGCACCACCTATGATTTAAAAACATAATCAAATATGTCTATATAGGCTGCTTGCCTGGTTACGAAATCGAGAAAATAGCGCCAACTGGGTGTTGAAAATGTAAACAAATGATAAACGAAATACCACCAATATGGCTGCATACGGCTGAGTAAGCAAAGGTGAGGCGTTAATGGGATCGAACAACCGTAAGTAATTAGCGGTGGGGTTCAGAGGAGGTTCCGAGCGAACGCATCTAATTGGTCGAAGGAATGTGAGTAATTGACCTACTAATTGGTCAAACGAACGTAATTAGCCAATGAGAAACATTGGAGGCCTGCCGACTAATTAGCCAATGAGAATCATAGGTGGGGTTGGAAGGGATCGAACGAATATGAGTAATTAGCTAATGAGAAACCTTGGTGTTGGGGTGGAGGCCTGCCGACTAATTGGTTGAACGAAGATTTCCGAAAACACACGAGAAATTAGGCAATGAGAAACATTGGTGGGGTCAAGCAAACACATCTAATTATCTTGACGAATGTGAGTAATTAGCCAATGAGAAACATAGATGGGAGTAAGATAATTGGTAAATTTAATATATTGGAATGGGATTGAACGAAGTTGAGTTATTGGTTTTGGGGTGGTGGGAGTGGTGAAGGT
>NQII01000133.1:584932-776887 GCA_002778355.1 Clitarchus hookeri | reverse complement strand
AAATTTGTGGTTAAACACATGTGGAAAAAAAAGTGTTTTTTAATAATTAATTTTTAATAGTATATTTTTAATTTTTTTAAAAAGTCCTTTTAATTATTTTGTAAATAATTTTTTATGTTTTTGTTGTGATTTTTTGGATTTTCAAGGTCAAAGATCACAATTGTCAAGGTCACCGAAATCCAACATAATATACAAGATGGCTGCCGGGGACCGGAATGACAGAGCATGAAAAGCTCTGGTGCTCCGAAGCCCCACGCCCTTGTGCCAAACTTCTCTATTTTCTACTACTTGTATCCTATTTCCGAAACGTTTATAGATATGTTTTTACATTATTTAAAATATCACACTCTTTAATGTGCAGCTGCAAGAGTGTTTAATCTAAACTTCAGTTAAAATGCATCCATGCAGTGATGTCCGATCCGGAGTTATAATTTAAATCACAATAAATAACTTTAATTTATGAAAAAATTCTTATTTCCCGAGTGATGGAAGATATCAAGAAATATACTATTGATTATCTAAATACTTGTAATTTTTTTATTGAGCTCTCCTTCACACCTGCCCACATGCCAGCCTGGTTGGCTGTCGCTCTGACCAACTACATACTACTTCGTCCCGGACCGTATTTCGGTATTAGCGAGTGAGTGAAGAGATTTGGGCTGCTTTTAACAGCGAAGTCTTGAGAGCCGAAGAGGGCGAGTGAGGTGAATATGGAGTGGCCCTGGAATGGTGGGGCGAAGGAAACGGCAGATCCCCGAAAAAGCCCGCTGACCAGCGGCAACGTCCGGCAAGATTCCCACATGCGAAAATCCGGGAGTGGCCGGTCGGGAATTGAACCCGGTTCGTCTTGGTGGGAGGAGAGCAGCCTAACCGCTCAGCCACCCCTTCGGGATTAGAATACCCGTATGCTGTATAAAATTTTTTCTGTTTTCTGGTTACATTTATTGGTTCTGCATTCTTTATATTTGTTATTGGTTTATATTCCGACTTGGGGTGCTCTCTTAACCCCAGGTTTGAATTTTTGTCTCCTTTTTATGCTGTGCTATATGGCAATTACTGGTTTTATTAGGTCATTTAGTTATAATATGGTTTTTTTACACTCCCACACCTATGGTTTCAAGGTGCATTACAACCTAGGTTAACACTTACACAATGTTTTCTTAATTGTTGCCATTCTTTTGACTGTTATATCTGATTATTCACTGTACACATATTTATATATGTAGTACCTTCCGATTGTCACACTTCTTGTCTCCACAACATTGTTGCACCTATGATTTTAAGATGCCCACTCGCCTTGAAAAACAAATACACCATATTTCCTCATTGTCGCAGTTGCATTTGCTTATTTCCTGTTTATTTTCCGTAGCATGTTATGGTGATATATATTGATTAATAAATTGCCTTAGTCGTTTCCCAAAAACATAAAAAACCTATGGTTTCAAGTTGCCCAACAGACGCAGTCACACAGACACTCTTTCACCTTACTTGCTGCCTATGCGTATGGGCACTATTTTTATGACATGCTTACGCGTCATTAATTCGTATGGTGTCGAGGTGCCTTACACTCCACGTTACATGGAAACGTCTTCCCTGATAGTCTTTGCCAATTTTATGTCGCATAAATATGTTTTTCTCGTTCCTCTATCGCTGCACTTGGTTAGTAGTATAATATGTTCATGTCCCCATCTCATGTCTATCCTGCTATGTTTTCAGTTTATGCTTTACCTTAATTTTATGCTTTCCCTTATGTTATGTAAACTGTTTCACTTTTTGTTATATGCCTATTTTAAGTTTTGTTTAGTTTTCTCACATTAAAATAGTATTTTTTGTCTGTTACAGTTGTTATTATCATCTTGTCCATTTATTTATGTAGCGAAACTTCCAGTAGGTCAGAAGAGCCACTTATTTTGGACTGGCATGATGTGATTTTGTATATTTGTATCCATTGTTTTAAGTAATTTTATGTGTGTTTTGTTCCTGTTAATAAATGTTTTTAAATCAAATCAATCAATCCTATTACTAAGAAAACCTATAAAAAAAACAAGAGTGTACCATTAATCTGGTGTCACAAAAGTACACTAAATTATGCAGACAGCCTAATTGCAAGAACTGTTTTCGATAATGTAGTTTAAATAATCTGTAAAGAGAGTCCCTTCTCGCAGTATTGTTGGAACCAGCGCTGTCCATAGCAAAATTAAGGCCAGGTACAAGAACTTTTGTGAGGCCCTTCCCTTCCAAACTAGTTAATTCCCCCTTCTCACAACGCATTCAAATTTGGAACAATATGCTCTACTCTCGAGCTCCCGCGCCTCGTGCCTAACATTTTATTCATAAAACATTTTACAGGTTATAAATAAAATGGTTAAATATATAAATGTAATCGTGAAGTATATAACTTACAGCCAAACTAATGCTAAATATTATTTATGAAATAATTTTTTTCCAAGTTGCGAAAGCCTGCGTGGCCGCACCTTTGCACACCCCTAAGGACGGCCCTGTTAAGTACCTTGATGCATTCGGTACGAGCTACCGGACTAAACCATACGTGAATAGACATCCCCAGATTGCAAATAATGAAAACACCTAACCATACTACTGAAGGATCACAACCAGCCATCTGCGGAAACAAACGTATACTGCCAGATTTGTTGGGAGAAACTAACCCTCTAACCCACACTGGCCTATTCAAAATACACATGCTGCAACAGAACTCTCCAGTTGTAGGTTATTAATGACATTTTGTATTTTAAGAGACTGTTCGACAACAGTTAAAGTTTGTGCGGTATTACGGAGTCCGAACAAAAGTTTAAATATATATTAGCTTTGAACTTGACTTAAATATGTCGTTATACCATACAGGAGAAGCAGAAAANGAACAAAAGTTTAAATATATATTAGCTTTGAACTTGACTTAAATATGTCGTTATACCATACAGGAGAAGCAGAAAAAAGGGCAGCCATTTGAATACTGTCGTATTTTATAGGTTTGGTGAAATTTTCGGTTTTCGCCTGGTGTCCCTGGACCAATTGCCATACTTTGTTCTCTCCGTGTACTTAAATTAAAATTAGTAGTTTTTTTTAGGTTCGTGTACAAACAGTGGCTTATCAAGCCTGTAGGTCTTGTGAAGAACATTTTTTGCAATTTTTGTATCGTTTTGTAATGCACTGTCTTGCACGGCGTAGNAAGCCTGTAGGTCTTGTGAAGAACATTTTTTGCAATTTTTGTATCGTTTTGTAATGCACTGTCTTGCACGGCGTAGTCAATTAATTTTTGTTGAGTCGTTCTTCTTTAGAGACGGGTTAATACTTCTACAGAAATTTAATTCTATTTGTGATTGACTTACCGTCATGTCAGTCGTTCGTGTTGATAATATTACAATAAATATTTTAGTGGTCTTGTTTTAAAGAAACAAATCCTAAGGCCTTCCCTAATTTTCCGAAACTCCACATATTCTCATTTTCCGTGGATTTCATAATTTCATGCCTTCTTAACACTATGCGGAGTGGATTAGACAGCTTTCGTTGATGTCTCATTGTAAAAAACACACACAGTTCTCTACATTGAAATTTTTTAAAAATTAACAAAAAGTACACTGTTCTTAGTCCTTTTTAAATGTTCTATAAAATGTGGATGCTTATATATATATATNAAAAATTAACAAAAAGTACACTGTTCTTAGTCCTTTTTAAATGTTCTATAAAATGTGGATGCTTATATATATATATATGTATCTCTAAATGTATACATATTACCGTGTTAAAACAACCTAATTTTATAAATTATTTAAATNTTATATATATATATGTATCTCTAAATGTATACATATTACCGTGTTAAAACAACCTAATTTTATAAATTATTTAAATCAACAATTTTCAGTACAATGACTATATTTTTTTGTGAAATCGAGTTACTCGTACGTGACTTATATTTAAAATTGTCATTCTTAATTCAATTAATTTATTTATAATTGATTTGCATTTTTTGGTAAAATGATTAAGTTAAACATAATTTATATTTAATTCCATTTCACATTTCGTAACTTTTCCACAAGCAAAAGGACATTCATGTTTATAACTAAAAAATCTTAAATTAAACATTTATTATATATACATTTTCAGCAGTTGCACCCACATTTATTTGAATTAAATAACATTTTACTCATATTTAATTATTTCTGATGTTTCAACCAGACATATTTTTTTCGTGTTTCACAAGAGAAGTTGAGCGTATATCCACTGAATATAGGAGACGACTCTTGTATATATTCCAGGGAATGCCGTGGAACCACATCCAACTCCAGAAGAAACAATGCCTAGAAGGTAATGTACCCGTGAGCCAGGATGCTTCACCACAAGAGGCCCTCCTGAGTCGCCCTGGAAACAGACAGGCAAATATTGTGAACTCGTTAATATCTAAAATTGAATTATAGAAAATTCATTTAATGAAGATGATTTAGCACCTATGCCAGTAATATCTAACACATAATTTACAAAGACAGTATTTAAAAATTCCATTTATAGTAGTTGTCTAATTGAATGTCCAATTTTGAGTGTCAATGAATGTTTAGTCAAATCAAAGATTGGAAACATAGCGAAAAAACTTATACATAATGGTGGTAAACGAATATTAGTTAGAAGAGAAATTAGTTACGTTTTAAAAATGTGTGCGAATATTTAAACAAAACAGAAAAGAGAACCAATTTTCAAATCCGAAATATAATTTTAATAATAATTCGGTGAAAATATTTCTTTCGTACAAAATAATTAAAAATAATTTAAACTTTTATTATATCTTCGCAAATTTTGAAAATTTTTATATCAGTATAAATATTTGAATTCCACTCTATATATTTAATTTAATTTTTTGAACCATCTGATATTCTTACATTATTTATTTCCTTTATTGGTATTTTCTCAATATTGAATGAAGTTTAAAACATATCTTTTTATAACATAACTATTGAACTTGTCCTTTTGACATAATTATATTAAAGATACTAGCAACCAAATTTTGGAATTATTACAATGGTTGTCACTAAAATAAATGGTTTTGATTTCAACAGACAGTTAAGCAGTACATCAAAAATTAAGATGCATACCAATAACATTAGTAGGTCGGAACTACAACGTAGAAATACAACAACGCCGAATATACAACGCATGAAAACCACAACAGAATTAGCCACAAGTTGAAAAGTGAGTAAAATGCTATGTACCACAACAGTAAAATTTGGACATTTCTCTTGTAGGATACTATAATGAGAAATGAGGAACCTTTCAGCCAGGTGTTCCTGCTCCCTCATTCCAGTTGGATATCGACTAAATTGCATATGTGGGCNGAAATGAGGAACCTTTCAGCCAGGTGTTCCTGCTCCCTCATTCCAGTTGGATATCGACTAAATTGCATATGTGGGCCTCTATGTTATGTTCTAGCAACGCCATGATTTAAAACCCGAAAATTAATAACAACCAAAAAATGAATCATGAGAAAAAATAGAAAAACTGGATGATTTTCTTAAGAAAATAATTTTGTAGAGATTATTTTTAAATTCCTAAAATTAATTCAGCATATCAACAATATAATGCTTACAAGCANGAAATGAGGAACCTTTCAGCCAGGTGTTCCTGCTCCCTCATTCCAGTTGGATATCGACTAAATTGCATATGTGGGCTTCTATGTTATGTTCTAGCAACGCCATGATTTAAAACCCGAAAATTAATAACAACCAAAAAATGAATCATGAGAAAAAATAGAAAAACTGGATGATTTTCTTAATAAAATAATTTTGTAGAGATTATTTTTAAATTCCTAAAATTAATTCAGCATATCAACAATATAATGCTTACAAGCAAAGTGTAGGCTTAAACAGGGTAAATAAAAATTTTTTATTTAAGAAAAAATGTGCTTTAATTCTACCGGCGAATTCCAGAGCGAGGGAGGAGTCTCAGACACAAAGCCAACATATAACTGAAACTGGAGATTGCTTTTGACAAAATTGGTATTTTGATTTTTGGTATGTTTTCGTTCATTTTGTTTGGGACAGGGCTAGTGCCCTGGAAATGTGTAGGTTATATACAAAGTGTTACAGGACATGGATGACAGGCGTGGAGAGAGACTAGGTACCAAACATGGTTTTTTTTTTGGGAAGTATAATAATTTCTCGAGAGGAGTTGAAAAATGACATTCCGAGATGTTTGAATATAATTTTTTGCATCAATTTGAATTTAAAACAATAATAAAAGTGGTTAATGGTTTTTCATGAGAAAAATCAAATGTAATTGTTTAGAATTTTTATCTTATCCTTGTTTTGTGTGTGTGTGTGTGTGTATATATATATATATATATATGTGTGTGTGTGTGTTTTATGAAATAAGCAGCAGGTACATGCAAAGTGGCTAGTGTTCTAGATTTCCTCATAATTAATTAAGAATGGTTGCTTCAGCTAGTCAGAGTTGTTTCTTTTTTTAGGAGTGAAGTAATGACATGATAGGAATTTTAACTGGTTGTGTTCTTTCATTGAGGGATGTTGACTAATGTGGGTTGGTATTAAGTAATTCCCTCTTCGCCGCCCCCCACCCACCCAGAAGACTGGTGTCCAGCGTCGCATGGACTGGAAGTGTGCTGAGATTTTTTAAGTGGGTGGACTTGTATTAATTTTGGAACTTCTTGGTGAAATATACGAATAGTTAACACCTATATGGTTAAGACTTTTTGTTTAAAGGAAAGAGACTCAGATGTTTTTGAGCCATTTAGAAATTGAACTCTAGTACCCCAGGGGTTGTGGGGTATCACCAAGGAGACACAGAATATTTTTGTGCACTCTAGAAAGGAGGAAGTAGCTAGGGTAGCTGCTGGGCGGGGGCCCTTGTATTCCAAGTCGCTGCTGAGGGAGAAATGGAGGCGAGTCTTGGACGAGGATGTGCGTGCGGGAGTGATGGAGTTCACTGCCCAGAAAGACCCTCCTTCGCATCAACGAATAAAGAAGTTTTACCTGTTCGGCTAGGCTGGGCCTAGCCTGCGTCGCATCGCAGAAGACGATTCGAGTGACGGAGCCTCGGGACTGACGAGGATGTGCGACATGGACATCGGTGCGGAGGGCGCAACAGCGATGATGAGTTCATCGGACTTCTGAAACTCCCACTGTGTTAGGTCCTACTAATTCTCACCTGTTTTCTTGTTTGTTGTGTTAGGGTGAGTGTGATTATATTTTGTTGAGTTGAGTGAAGTTGTTATGGTTGTTTTTAAAAAGTAATGTATTGCTCCAATTTAGAGGCATTTGGGTTAGTCTGTTTCTGTTTTAAGGTTTTGAATTGACATCCAGAAGTGTGACTTTGTAGTGTGACGTGGTGTGGGCGCAACTCTGACATTTCCAAAGTTTAGGTGTGATTTAATTGGTTTTGGTAAGTAGTCCTGGTTCCCGATGGTGACTGTGCCACTTCATGAGGAGGGCGCATTGATATGGTGTTTGTAGCCGTGGAACCATTACCACTGATGTATGCAACCACCTGAGATGTGGAGCAACTGGTCTAGTGGGTTCCTGTTTGTTAGGTATCCCAGGGAACAGTACGTCTCCAGAGCGGCTTACTCGGAAAGGTCTGTAGAACTGCGTAGCACACTTTTGATTATCTTGAGACTATCTAAGTCAATGATTTCTAAAGAAAAAGGAACACTCCATAAAACAAATCATGGAATTATTGTTTTATTTTGTGTTATATATTGAATTTTGGAGTTTGTTAGGCGGAAACTTGAGTCCAGTTTGAGGCCAATTTTGTTGACATTTTGACCGTTTGTGATCACTGATGCTTCTGTCTTGCAGACACCTTGAGAAAATTTTTCAGATGATAACACAACTATTTGTTATTGTAAACACGAACGTATCAGAGGGTTTCGGGGTTGCTTGTGAGGGCACAAGCCCAGTTGTAAGGGAGAAAATTTCGGGATACATTTTTTAATTTCTAGATTTGGCAGTGTTGTGTTTTAATTTCTTTGGCGTGACTGAGGAAGTTGCGAGGCTTGGAAATTTTACAGTATACAGGAAATCGCTGCATGTGTGGTGCTGATATTTCGCGGAGGGCGCTGTTTGCTTGGGAGTTCAGTTTTCTACTTCTGCGAAAGCAACCGTAACTGGGGTAATAAACCTTTGAATTTGGTAAAGACCTTTATACATGCAGGCGAGTTTAGCCGCTTTGTTTTCGATGGTTTTACTCAATGTGTGTGCCAGCACAACACAAAATCTCCAACTTTGAATGGGTTTTGCCTACGATCCTTATCGTATCTTTTCTTGATTTTCCATGTGGCAAATTCAAATTCTCACGTGCTCTTTTCAAAATATCCTCGATGTCCTTTGAATCATCAGGTAAAATATTAGCTAGTGACCAAATATTGGAAAAAGGAGTGTTTGGTTTGTAAGTGAACATTAGTTCGAAAGGTGTTGACTTGTGTCCCTCATGGCACACATAATTAAATGTCATTTGTAACCTTTCAGGGCCTTGATTCCTCCTATCCTGGTTGTCAGCATGAAGAGCAGTGAGTGCTCAACAGGGATCCCTGTTGAAGCGATCTGCATGTGACGGCTGTGGATCTTAAGGTGTGGTGGTGATATGTTGGAAACCATGAGTGAAAAACATGTTATTGAAAACCCTAGACTTGAACTGTGAACCGTTGTCTGAGACGATAAATAATGGAATTCCCAAAATTTTCAAAATTTAATTCTTTAATGCAGAGGTCATGGTCTCTAAAATTGCTTTGCGCAGTGGACTAAGCCAAACAAACCTGGTAAATGCATTTATACACACCAACAACATGTTATTACCTGACTTGGAGTGTGGGTAAGGACAGACAAAATCAAAAAATATTTTATGCGAAGATCACTCTGCAATGTCAAATGAAAGTAAACCAAGTTTTTTTATCTTGCGTTGGTTTGTTCAATCACGTAGATTTAAAAAAAAATTAACTCATTCTGAAATTACCCGGTAATACCTTTTCAAACAAAACTATGTCTTGTGGCATTAATGGTTTTGTAAGTATCTAAATGAGCTCCCAATTGGGGTGAGTGAAAACATAGAAAGATAATTTTATCTTCTCTGTTAAAATGGGGTTTGCAATGTAAAATACCTTTAGTTACCTTATATTGCTTAGGTATGGTGCCTTTATGAATTTGATACATTGTGAAACAAATAAAAGGATTAAATTTTTTATGAGTTTCAACAATCTGAAATGCCAAAGGGAAATTGGTCAGCTGTGCGTTGCCACGATTCGGTTAAGGTTCTGAAGAGGTTTCCTCTGGGTAATTTTCGAACATGCAGGACAATGCGTCAGCAACCATGTTCTCGGTTCCGCGAAAATGTCGGATTTTGAATTTTGGTGATAACATTTTGACTATCCGACATTCTAATATTCCGAGTAGTTTTGGATAAGCAAGTCACCACGAAAAAGCGTGGTGATCTGTTTCAGGTAAAAATTCCTGTTGTTCTAAAAACTGTCTAAATTTGTCAGTTTCGAAAACAACTGATAAACATGCTAATTCCTGATGAGCGAGTGTTCCTGATGCGAAAGCGATGCGTTGCCTTTGCCCATCGATTTCTTGTGATAAAACAGCACCAATTTCTCTGCTGGAAGTATCAGTCTGGAGTATGAAAGGGTTTGAAAAATCAGATTGCTTAAAAAATTCGAAATCATCCTGTTGCTCTTTAGCTCAAACGAATTTTCTCCATTTTTTCTCAATGCATTTAAAGAGGCTGCATTTTCAGCAAATTCTGGAATGAGTTTGGAGTAGAAGATGACCACACCAATAAATCGAGTAATACCTTTGCCATCTTCTGGAGGAGGAAAATCTCTCAAAGCCTTGGTTCGTTCTGGGTCAATTGTAACACCTTTTTCTGAAACTAGATGGCCAAGAAAGGAAATTTTTCGGACGACGAATTTTGCCTTTTTACTCTACTTTTGAAAGGAAAGATTAAGATATCACTTTCCGGTCTATCTGTGTGTATGTGTGTGTCCAACCATTTAAATTTTTGAACATGTCAACCGAATTTCACCAAACTTGGTACACATATATAACTTTGTAAGGACAGCTGACATTTATAGTTTTCGAACACATCAGAAAGTTTCTTTCATAATGGTGGTCATTAAAATAGCTGAGGAGATATGTCATATCTCGGGAATCATTAATCCGATTGAAACCAAATTTTGTATTTTGGCATAGCATAAAGTGGGCATTAAATTTTGAGATGTGTATTGTTGTTGTTAAGCCAGTTTGTATAATAGCACCAAATGAAGAAATGAAGATTTTACATTATATCTCGAAAAATATTTAACCAATTCTCGCTCAATTTGACAGGTAAGTAATAAAATAATAGACTAAGTAAACACAAGTGATTAAACTTGATTATATGCTTATTTGCAAAATGGCGGTCATACAAATAATGGTTGTTTGTTTGGTATATCTACCATACTATTTAACCAATTCCGACCAAATTTTGTATTAGGAAACTATATATTACAAGCTTCATATAAATGAACATTAAACCACTTTTGTTAGTCATTTTGGAAGATAGCACCTTACGAATCAATAAAGTTATTATGTCATATGTCTGTAAACAATTAACAGAGTCTTACCAAATTTGGCATACAAGTAGCAATGATGCAGATGATGTGAAGTGATATGTTTTAAGCATATCAAACACTTACTTACAAAAGGGCGATCATATAGTTATTTTGGCTTAGAATGCCATATAGTCGAAACTTTTTTAATAAATTCCAAATAACTTTGTATGAGGGCAGTAGATATTACGACTATCAACTATATCCACGTGAAACATATTTTGTCCACCATTTAGTAAGGTAGCAGCATGAGAATAAATAAAGTTTTGATGTCATATCTCAGTAAACAATTGAGCAATACCTATCAAATTTTACAAACAAATAGTACTGTGCTAGATTATGAAATACTGCGTGTTTTAAAAACACCTGACACTAATTTTCAAAATGGTGGACATTGAGATATTTTAGCTTTAAACACTATAGTGTCGAAACCATTTCATGATTTTCAAATTATCTTAATATGCTGGCAGTAGATAGAAAATGTTACCAACTGTATCTACATTGAGCATATTTTATACACCATTTTGCAAGATAGGGCCATGCGAATTATTTAAGTTGTTGCATCATATCTCAGGAAACACTTGACCGATTCCTATCAAAATTGGTAAACAAGAAGCAATGAGGCAGATTATGTTAAGTGGTACATTTTAAGCATGTCAGATAAGTATTTTCAGAAGTGCGGCCATACAGCCAATTTTACTTTAGAATGATATATCGTCGATACCATGTAATCAATTCCAACTTAGCTTTGTATACTGGCAGTAGATTTTACAACTTTCAATTGTATCTACGTGGAGCATCTTTATGCTCAATATTGTAATACATTGTCATGCAAATAAATAACGTTTTGTTATATCACGAGAAACAATTAACAGATTCCTACAAAATTTTGCAAACAAATAATACTGCAGCAGGTGGTGTAAACTGGCATGTTTTAAGTAGGTCAGGCACTTATTTAAAAAATGGTGGCTATATAAATTTTTTTGCTGAGTATATTTTATTAACGAAAAAATTCTAACTTAACTTTGTATGCTGGCAGTACCTATCACAACCATCAAATATGTCTATGTAGAGCCTCCTTTCTCTTTTATTTTGTAAGATAGCCCCTCCAATAAAAATAAAGTTTTTATCTCATTTCTTGGCAAACAATCAACCCATTCTTACAAAATTTGCAAAGATATACTGTGATGGGCTAAATTAATTCATGTATTTTTCAAGTATGACACACTTATTTCCAGAATGGCAGCTATAAAAACATAATATATTTATGTGCTAAATCTACGAAAATATGTAATCTATTTTGACTTAAGTTTGTATATTGAAAGAATACAATCATAAAATGTGTTACTAAATCGCTTTTCCCCCTAAATTTATGAAGATAGTAAAATGAATATTATGGAGGTTTTATGCCATAGACCAGACAACCAATTATCACAAAATGTTAAAGTTGAACATTTCAACTATTTTGTACCTAATTGTACACACTATAAATACTACAGCAGGCCATGCAAACAGCTATGATTTAAATTGTCAGACAACGATGTTCAAAATCGCGGCTTCATAAATAATTTGGGTATGTTTTCCATATATATAAAACAATTGAACCAAATTCAACCAAAATTTGTATCTTGACATTATACAGTAGAAGCATCATATATAAAGCCAATATTTTTGGCAATTTTGTACAATGACATCAAATAAGTAAATGAAATTTTTTATGGTATATCTCAGGGACCAAACAACCGATTTCAACAAAAATCTTCGCACAAGTAGCGCTACGATATGCCATGCAAACTTACATGTTTTAAGTAGCTTAGTCGCTTATTTTCAAAATGGTGGCACTGTTAATATTTATGGTTAGTAAACCCTATTATTCGAAACATTAGACTGATTAAATCCGAAGTTGATTCTCCGATTCCAAACTCCATAATGCAGTGGGTTGCTTGATAGCCTATTGTATGAGGTTTTATGGGTTAAATTACCGGGTAAAGCAAGTGTGTATTTGTAGTTGTCTCACTACTGTTGCTTAATTTTTGGTTTAATTTCTAATGTTATTGCTTTCAAGGAGAAGTCAAGTCCTACCAACTAACTCAGCTTTTAAGAACTTATTTAAAAATTAATTCCAGCCATATTGAGGAAAGTAGGCTAATTAGTTATATCAGTAAATTGTTGTTTAAGATGTTGGTAAAACCTGTATTATGAAATCTCTCAAGTACATTTCTGAGGTTAGCTACATGTTCGTTGAAACTATCTGAGTATACAACCAAGTCGTCCAGATAGTTGTACACGAACCTTAAATTAACGTCTTATAACACCTGATCGAGTAGACGGGTCAGGAACTGAGCTCCTGTACCGAGAGCTGAATGTATGTCAAAAACACTAAATTATTTGGCTATACTAAACCAACGGAAAGAAAAATTTAGATTTCGAAGTGGAAAACTTTAAATGTCAATTTGTTTGGTTAAACGACGTTAATATATTACCAAATAACGATATTTGCCCCTAGACAAAAGAAAAGCAGCAGAAGTAAAAAATTATTTTAAAGGCTCTATGACTTAACTGTCCAAAAGTTTCTGAATTTTCTGTCGCATGATTTTCATTTTTGGTGATTCCAAATCGTAGGGATGACATTTCACTGGTTTATTGTAGAGAAGTTTAACATAGTATTTAATAAAATGTGTGCACCATAGCACCGCTATCAAAACATCTGAAATGTCTTTACATAAATTATTAATTGCTTGTTTTTTAAAATATTTCAATTATTAAAATCAAGGGAATTTCATTTCCTTGTTACTTGGACACATTTAATTCCTCACTGTGCTCTGATTGTGAACAAGAAAATTGATTTATCGTATTGTTATTACATTTAAGCACCAGGTCAATAAGCACATGTGTCTTAGAAGTGAGATCTGCTCCTAAAATTAGATCTGTCGCAAAGATCATTGCATACAAGGAAAGGAAAAACTCATAAAAATTTATTGCATGTATTTTTAATGGATGATCTGAAGCGGTAACACAATTTTAATTTACTGGCTCAGTAATATTAACGAATACTTTTTCATTCAATTTTCCAAAAGCAGATCCCAACATTAGGCTACGAACTGAACCTGTATCGACAAGTGCATCGATATGCATAGAACCAATTTGTGTGCTGAGATATGGCAACAAATGGTTTTGTTAAAGGCACAATATTGTGACACATTATTTTCCTTAGGTAAACACGTTTCTTACATTTTCTCAATTTTCTATCACTGAAACAACTTCATATTATTTCCTAAGTCATCAACAAAAAAAGCGCTATTCACAAAACATATGTATCAACTGGTTTTACAGGAGTGACAAAATTTGTTTTCTTTGAAAAACTCTTACTTTTGGCAAAATTGTTTTGTTTAGGTGGCTTAGACTTCTCACGTTTAAACTACCACATTATGCATTATTTTATCAGTTTCCTTTTTCTTCTTTTCTAACAAAAATCTGCACACAGAAATAACATGATCAGGCTTTTTACAAAATTGACATGATTCCCCACTTTTACCTGGGTCCTTGGCAATGAATTTAGTTTTATTTTCACCTTGAGATGGATCAGACACTTGATGAGATCTGTGCTCCTCAGATTTGTGAAATTATAAGGAATCTGTCATCAAATGATGGTGAAAATTACCACGGGAATGGTATGCAAAGGTAACATTGGTGGAATTAAAACAAAAACATTACAAGTCAGCAAAAGTCTGTGGTCTGGATATAAAAATAGCAGGTGAATACTCAGCGGGATTTAACCCATCTTAGACGGTAGAGACTATCTAAAACTTGGAAACACACAATTGCAAAACCACAGCAGCTTCTTTAGTTTCTGTGGTGTAATGGGAAGAGGTTCTGAATGTTCTTGTAGTCGATTGAACCACACCAATCGAATGTTGACGAAAACTATGGCTGGGTTGGAAAATCCATGATATTCTGGCGATACTAGTCATTACTGTCGTTATTATTTATTGCTACAGTGGTTCTGTCACTCAAGGGTGAGCAAGTGAAATAAATATATATATATATCTCCGACAGCTAGTTGTCAGGGATGTTCCCTGTTTGCTTAATTTTTAATTAACTCTTAAAAATTTGAACAGCTGTGGAATACTGAGACCATCTGTCTCGGGGAAAGTAGCAAGTATTCTTTCGAGAGGGTGAGAAAGCTATCCAAAAAACAGAAAATGATGCATGGGGGTTGGAGAAAGAATGAGGTTGGGAGTGGCGAGGGGCTTGACAATGTAGGGTGGTAAGGTGGGATGAGTGAGGTAGATGGGCTGTTGACTCTATGCCAAGAGTTTGTGAGTGGGGTGGTAAGGGGTTGGAGCGGTTTTGTGAGGGAGTGTTAGTGGTGGGGACAGTTTGGTGAGTGGTAACAGTGATGGTGTTGGGGTAGTTTATGTGAGAATTTTGTACAAGGGCTTGGGAACTAACAATGCATTGAGAATGCAAGGACTGACCTGAAAGGGGTTGTGACTTGTGAATAAGGGGGTGAGAGGAAAAAAGGGGTGAAGGGTTTCCGAGGAATGGGGTGTGGTTGTGGAAGGAATTTGGGATATCAGGGGAAGAGCTGAAACATTTTCGGAAATTTCGAGTTCAGGTACTGATACAAGGTATGGTTGTGCAATAACATGGGTGTTGGTTGAGGAGTGTGTGTGAAATGATGGTGGGCACAACTGTAACAGTAGTCGCAATAGTGTCATCCTCAACTGCTTCACACTGCTTACATCATCTGTAATGCAGTACACCAATGAAGATGGGATTGGGTTATCAGGAATACTAGAACATGAAATATTGGTGATGGGTGGTGTGTGAGGTAAGGAGGATAAATTGTGTCACCTGGATCTAGATATACAGGATCTAATCCCTGGAGGCTAATGACTGGTAGTTGCCCTTTTTAAATAGTGATGTCTTCAAAATTTTATACTATTTTAGATGTGGCAGTGTGGTCAGCTGAAGGCTGTGTGGCAGAGGTGATGATTAGTTGACTGGCCAGGTCTTTCAGTATCTGTTTAATAAGCTCATATGTTAGCTTGATATTATCAAGCCACTTTTCTCTCTCTTGTTCACTAAATTTAAAAATCGAGCCTAGTGAAACGCCTGTTTAGGCTCGTGCTGCTTAAGGCAGCCTGTAATGAAACAGCTGTTTCACTTAACTGTCAAGTCTTGTCAACACAAATGCGGAACTCGTCCATATAATCCATGCAATTTATATAAGTTATGGAATGTTGGACGGGGTCGTTAAAAGCCAGTCGCATTTTTTTGCGCAACATGGGCACATCACCTGATGCATCTATGTTCCAGACTACTAACTCATACTGTAATTAGTAGCGCAATAAGTACTTTGGAACCATAACTTTAGCAATTTCAATTTTTTATAATGAAAACTAATTGTAATGAAATGGGGTTATATTAAAATCCATGCAAAAAACACATGAAATGTTTCATTAGAAAGGCTAACACAAATATATGTAGATATGTATTGATAACTATTTCACCAACAGTATTAACTAACAATATATATATGAGAAAATTCTAGTTGAATTTTAATGATTTAATATAATAAAATATTGGGGTGATCTAAAATACATGTCACACTTCGTCCAAGATGGCCACTTGGCGGGATACATTAAACACTGGAACAGCGACGAAATGGGGACAGTGGCAAACACACAATGAATCAAACAGTTATTAAATACATGACATATATAAGTTAACAGTTTTGATGCTGACGAAAAGTATTGGCAGGTACTAATATGGTGGCCGTGCCTACTAAGATGGGGGATGAATCATGGATCCTATCCTGGATTTTATTGTGCCTGAAGGATCTTTACATAACTATTTGCGTCCTCTATAGAGGTCCCAACGAATACTAATATACCGTTTGCACTAAACAGGGTCGGGGAAAATTACTGGCATAGACACTTACAAATTATGGAGGCTGATAAAAAAAAAACTAACATAACATTAAAAACAAAAATGAGAAAATACTTTGACGAAAAACCTTAACCATATACAACACATTAAAGGTAGCTTGTCGCGATTACATTTTGATCACAATAGCCACAGAAGTTAAGCTCGGCGTGGTGTATGTAGCGTGTAGTCTCTATGCAGGCAGGAAAACGTTTGCTCTCCAGATACACTGCTCATACTCCAAGAAGTAGGTGCCTAAACGTTGGCAGCTTGACGCTAAAAGGCACAGACATACACAAACCGCAGGTTTGGAGGTGTTCGTCGCCTAGCAACACCGACACAACAAAAATGTTAGGAGAAAATTTTACTGCGCCTGAAGGACATGGCACAAAAATGGCATCGCCGGGTGCGACAATAAAGAAAAAATACATAACGAGTTAAATACGCTTCCAGTGAGGAAAGATACGTTTCCGTTATGCTGCCAGGCAAGGCGACAGCAACTTGGGTGAAGTGTTAAATTGTATGGTTTGGCGGGAACTGCAAAAAATTAATGTAAGAAGGCCCTAAATAAAATTTTAATTTATAAAATCCACCAAGACATTTTTCTCTCTTAAAATCAACGAAATATAGTTGAAATAAAATAAATATTCCCCCATTAAAATAAAATAGTAACCATGAAATATAGGGAAAATTATTAAATTTTTTAAAAACGGTACAGTGCGTTTTAAAATTTTGCAGACATTGCGTATTGGCGCTTCCAACAACTCTTTACTTCTGTGGGTTATCACAGTAAAAAACATCGGACACATTACAAATGCGAATAATTAATTACTCCTTAAATTAGAAATATGCTCTAACTAGAAAATTTAAATAATTGTTAGAATTTTCAAAGCCTTCTTTGATAGAGAAAATTAGACAACTCAATCATTATATCACCAGCATTAGCTGCAGAAAGATACGCAGTCGCTGATAAATGAGAAATTTTCTTTTTTTAGAGACCTTCATAATTTTTTGCTTCAGGAAAGAAAGCCTAGCCACTTACGAGAGCTCTCTGTTTGCACTTAATAAAATTGTGTCAGTGCTTGAAATGTTTCTTGATGCGTTAAGAGAAACATGTGTGGTAATGAGGACACTATTATTAAATTACCGTTCACATTATAGAGGCTTTCTTTGCAGCAGAATCGAAAACCTTGAGTAAAGTAATATGTTTGATTGCACATGACGCTAGGAGGGAAATACATTTAGATGAAGTACCAATTTTGTACATTGTAACAACAGAACACGGCAACCTATACGTGTGCGCTTTATGCCACAAGAATCTTATTTTAGTCCAGCGTAATCAGCCAAAATTAGCTTTCGCCCATCCCCTTTCTGCACTGCAGGCATATGCAAGCGTGTAAGTCACGCGCCTTGTGGTATTTGCTTCGATAAGGCCAAAGGTGTTTGGGTTGGGGTGTAGCAGACAATTTTTTACAGGCACTCATATCAAGCCTAACTTTATAACAGACTCCCGACTATCTTTGGAATTGACACATGAATTAAATGGAGCGATTCAAATTTAGGTAATTGTATTTAAATGTCTTATTATTTTGGAAATTTATTCTCGAAGAAGTAAGGCTTAAAACCACGGAAATCCGAAATGGCCACTGTCAATGTCTCTACAGAATGACAGAAAACTAAATCCTCAAAAATATATTATTTCTTCCATTTTCAGAGCCCTCCAAATGTCACAAATATTAATGTTAAGTACTCACCTGACAAGCATCCTTTCCTCCCTTGTCATCACCTGCGCAAAGTTGCGAACCTATAATTCCAAGTGGATAGCTTCGACGTAATACAGATGATCGTGAATAAAACACACTGCATTTAGTATTGTTCAGAATGGTCACAGACACTTCGTGGAGCACATTACTGAATTCCCCGCCTGTAAAAAAGACGGCAACTATCAATAAAATCCCGCATCATTCAAACTGGATTCATTTCAACTAATGCCAGTTTACAAATAACACACTCTTTTGAAGATTATTATTTATTCGAAAACTATTCTAATCAATTTTTTTCCTGGTGATTCTGTTTTAAGTAGTAACGAATAGATATACAAATTTTTTTAGAACAAATAAAATAATTATCGGTTAAGTTTTGTAATTTTTATTTGAAAAACAGTGAAACAATGTACAAAAGGTATCAGAAAACGAAGTACAGAAGAAGTGTGTAAATAAACTTTCTGAGTTTTTCATACTTCGTCACTTGAAATTCCACTTATAGTGAGACCATTGAGTTTTTTGGAATTACACTGCATTGAATTTAACAAATTGAATTTTCAATATTATTCAAATAGTGATTGCTATTAAGACAACATAACTATTAGACAATTGACCTGATTTTTATAAATTAATCACAGTAACCACTGAGACTGACATATAGTCCCGAAGTCGTTGAAAGTAACTTTTGAAGATCGTTCTTAGACGTAAACATCCACTTTCCTCGTCCGTCTTTATGTCAGTATTATACACCATACAAGGGTTTGGAATTCCGCTATTATCCCTCTAAAAGGGGCGAACATATCTGTGATTCCCGACTGACCCGCAGAGTTTTCACTGGCTCCTCATGATGAGCCTCGTGTTGTGATTAATGACGACCCAGTGCATGCTGTAATTAATTTTCCTTAATATGTACATATTCAGCTGATATGAGCATCTAGTACTTGGCTCGCCCGTGCACTTATAACAGCTGTCGTCGTGTAGTGAAACGCGATGTCTTAATCTAGCAAGAAAATACAGCTGGGTGTGAAACTACTGCGGGAATGCGATATAAAAGTATTGTTTCTTCATGTTTCTCAATTGGTTTGGTATATATTTACTAATGTACGAAGTTATGGGAAAGATATCTACAATAAAAAAATTAGTTGCGGTGCAAAGTGTTACGTGTTGCTAGTATGCGCCACTGACCTTGGCCCGTCCCGCGCAAGAAAGCAGAAGAGGACAGATTAGTGATGATAGCGAGGCAGCAAGTCAATGGAATATTTTGAATGCCAAGCAAGCGATAATCCTACCAATATTTTGAGTTATGAAGGCATTCTGCCCTGATAACCCTTTGGCGGCTCTCCACTCGCTCCTGACATTCGGCGGTTAGGATTTCTGCATTTATCTGAAGATTGCTCTGGATTACTTACCTCGTTCTCTCAGTGTGACTCGTGGTGTGTTGAACCTTCCAGATGGTGAGGGCGACTGACATAAAAGGGTGACAGGCCTCCGATTTAGAGTTGTTGAATGGATGAGTGGCTGAGTTTCAGCGATAAACGACGAATGGTGGGAAAAGATACCAGCGGAAGGGAAATCTGTGACTGCGCTTATCAAGCAATGAAGAGAGTGGCTAGCAGGCTGGACTGTTGGACTAGGTGTGTGAGTCGAAGACATTAAAATCATGGCAATGGATATACTGAAGGTGTGTTAATGGTTAGTATGAGTTAGTTGACTATAACGAAACAGCGACATTAAGAAGGACGTTTATTAGTGTTGAAATATACATTGAATATTACGCTCAATAAGAAATAAAAAGACTATGAGAGGAGATGGATAATGTAATGCTATAAATAATAACTGTGCGAGTAAATTAGAAATAAAATTTAGATTGATTATTTTTTATTAATATCTCCATCCCTCACGAACTCAGATAAACCCTTCAGGCATCATTGTTTCACAGGTGTCCGAAGTGGGATGGAGGCATTTAATTTTAGGGTTATTTAGACAATAGGGAAATAATTGGCGATGTTTAAATAAATAAATATATTGTAATAGTTATAAATCGAAATGATTAATACTATTTTGTTCAACCATCGCAGTGAAAGTTAATTATAAAAATGGCTGCAGAACTGGAAGCACAGTGAGTATTAATTGAGGGGCTAGGTAGCCAGATGGTTAGTGTGAGCTTAAGTGTAAATAACTTGAAAAAATAAGTAAATAACTAAGTTAGTAGAGTAAATGAGACTGTAAATACACTAATTAGTTCTGTAATTGAAACTGCAAAAAGTGTAAAAGAGAATGTAGTCAGGAAAATGGACTGTGTTAAAGAGAACATATACAGGAAAATTGACCCTGTTAATGAAAATATAGACAGGAAAATTGAATCAGTTAATGAAAATGTAGGCAGGAAAATTGAATCAGTTAATGAAAATGTAGACAGGAAATAGACATTGTAAATGAAAATGTACACAGGAAAATAGAAGGCAGCATAGAGTAAGTTAATACGAGAGTTGTCTCTGTGGACAAGAAAATTGACAGCATAAATGAAAAAGTGGACCATGTATTTGAAGTAGTGGGCAGTGTCTGTAAAAAGATGGAGAGTCTCGAGAATGAACTGAAACAGAAGAGCAGTGCATTAGAGAAGGGATTGCACGAATCTCTTCAACAACGGGGTTTCAATATCACCCCACCAGCAGCCGAGAAAAGTGAAGGAACAGTGCAAGTCGAAACCAATAATGCAGCCTCGGGTGAGAGCAAGAAGATCTGCGGCATTGGTGTTGTACAGCCAGGAATGGGGAAGGGGGTCTCAATTAACCCTGCCCCTTACGATGGCCATACTACTTGGTGGGAGTACCAACTCCAGATTGAAATAGCCACTAACCGAAATGGCTGGACAACCGAATAGTGGGCTTATTACCTCACCACTGTACTGAAAGGTCTCACTCTGAGCACACTACAATCTATGCCAGAGCGACATCGACTGGAGTACCACACACTGGTGTCGGCCTTGGGACCACGATTCGGCGACAGATATCTGCGACTTCCCACCATGCCCATCTGCGAAGCCACACCCAGCGACCAGGAGAGTCACTGCAGGAGCTATGGCAAGACATTGTGCGGCAGTGGTTACAAAATTTATGTTCTGGCGCAGGGGATAAGATATGGGAACAATGAGACAAGCCAACCACCATCTCGGATGACAGATGTGGAAACATCCTGCTCTCTTTCCTCGCCACCAGCGATCATATCGGATTTCCCTTTTTTACTTCCTGCTCCATCACTCTATCTCAGCACACCATGCACTTGCATTCAATTTGGGGGATTTTCTCATATTCCTGCCAGTCTCTCTCATCTCCCACATTCTATCCCTCAAGGTTTATTGTGCTTATGCTTCCTTTTCTCCCTCTAGCCTCCAACCCCTGGGTTTTCTCATAGTTGTCGCATCCTCTCACTCTCTCATCTCCACATTCTCTCGGTCTCCTTCCTACCTCTCTCGTCCCTCCTATCTGTCTCATCACCCACGCCCTATCCCCATCTCCAGTCTTCTTACCTCTGGTCCCTTGGGAGGGTTTTCTAAGTCCTTCCAGTCACCTTCCTACCTCTCTCTCGTCCATCCTATCTCTCTCCCATCTCCCACATTATATCCCTTTGGGGTTTTCTCAGAGTTCTCAGTCTCCTTCCTGCCTCAAAATGTTTCTATCCCTCAGGCGTTTTTCTCATATTCCTCCCATAATACTCTCTTACTTCTCATGCCTTCCTCTATCACTGCCAACAGTCGGCTGCCATAGGTGGCCATCTTTAATGCCTTCAATTGTCACTAGAGAGTGTTCGTAGTGCTACAGGTCGTGGCTAGGGATGAAGGGTAATGACTTGGCCATTATTGTGAGTGTTGGTTGACCATGTGTGTAAAATATATTTATTAAAAAAACTGACAGTTTACCCAGTACCACGGCCACAGTCCTGCACATTCATATTAATAATAAAACAAATAAACATACTTTTTTTTCTAAAAACTAGCATTAAGGATGTCAACCTAAGGCAATACGAACTATACATCGAGCGTTCACATGCCCAAGCCAGTGTGGTGTGGAATATTGCATATACACTACCTTGCTGCACATGGGCCGGGATGTAGTTGACACTCTATAACAACCAGACGAAAAAAGAGTCTTGGAATCCCCATTTCCAGCACCAGTCAAGCTGTAATGCTAAGATACGGGCTCCTAAAGAACAGCAGTGCATGAGCGAGAAATAAGGCACTGTTCATCACCCTGACCATGAGTGCAGCAGATGACATTGAAAGATATCACCTGTAGCCCAGACATTGCTCGGATGTGGCCCCAGACGAATAATAATTACAGCTGCATGGCTGCACCCATCTAGAGAATGTTTAGTATTCAACCCCCATTCATTAGACTAGGACACGTCCAGCAGCTGCACAGTTCCCTGTCCTCCTCGAGCAAGGGGAAATAAACAAACAAGAATGTAACAACCAGAAGAAGCGGGAGATCATGCGAGAAGAATACAGCTTATGAAAAAATTTACACAGCACAAATTCATATACTTTTTTCTAAGAACCAATTTATTTAAACTACAAAAAATTAATTCAACTGTGGTATAGCAGGCCCATTCTACACATCTTGCAATGCCATGTGTTTCCAATTATACATCAGTAAGTGCCGACCTCGGTACCCAGAAATTTTGTGGCAAATCGAACCCTAACCACTTCATAAAAAGCTGGCTGCCTCGTCAGAGAAGCATCTTCTCAACTAAATAGATGTTGGGAAACTCAGTTGTCATGATCTTTTGTTCGTAAACTCTACCCACAGTTTATTACCATTCAAATCGACGAGATGATACTTCTGTGGGTCGTAATGACGAATCTTGTCAATCCTGTAGACCTCGATGCTCCTGTTCAGAGTGTATAATTTGAAAAATGTTCCCTTAATTCTTGATATCCAGACATAGTCACCAACCTGTGACTTAGCACTACAGTTGCTCAATCTTTTCACATAATTGAACACAGTCGACAGCAAATAATCATCTTTTATGTCCACTGGGTGCATGCAGATTGTGTGGTGCACTCGTCCATCGTAAGCAGATATCAAGGTAGGACACCAGTCTAGCCTCTTGTAACTTCCCCATGACAAAAATTCTCTCCATATGTCACTCTTCAGAGTGCTGTTTATTCATTCCACGATGGAGGTTTTCTTATCACCGAATGTACAGTGGTGATTCATTTTATTCACAGCCATTAGTGAAGAGAAGGCTGGATTGTAGAAATCTCTGCCAAGATCTGTCTGCAAATTCTTAGGTGGGCTCTTATCTTGCAAAACAGTCTTCATCACATCGGCCATATCGAGGCCTCGTTTCCAGCAAACTGGTACTGCCTATCCATATGTACTGAAACAATCTATTACTGTCAAAATGTATTTATAGCCCTTATTAACATCACCATATAGGATAATTTCAACTAGGTCAGCCAGGTACAGATCTCTCAGTCCAAATACAAGTACATTTTGCTTGCGATATAACAGCACGCAGGCCGGTCAAGCTCAGCAGCGATCTGTGCACGAAACATTGTTTCTTAGTACATGTAACCACCTTCAAGCAATTGTTCTAAAATATTCACAATCTCTTTTGTGTGGGAATTATTACCAGATTGCTGAGATGCAATTAGCAACTGTAGTCATGATACAAGCTCATTCACTTCGTCTCAGAATACATACACGAGCAGACTGCCACCATCAAGCTTCGAAGTCATAACCAAGCCACTCGCTATCCCAATGTCTGGAAACAGGTCGGAAACAATGCCGAATTTCGGATGTGTCTCATCCTTATTTGTGTAGCTGGAAGCATGATTGTCTGCCAAATGTGCACTTGTGAGGCTAAGTTTATGCTTGTACTAGCGAAGTGCCTATCGCGAGTATCCTCCAGGATCGCACTTAAACAGCCATTCGCAGAGGCCTTGGGATGCCCCCATTCTTCATCATCGATTTGTATAAAATAATTTGTTGGAAAAAAAATTTGCTTGTTCCCCAATAACCATTTATTAATACATATATAAACACCATACGTTTCATCATTAAATCTCGTTGTGTACAAAGACAGTTAATTGCGAATGGCTGCTGTGCACACATGAGATCTGTCTTTCTTATGTTTCAATATGGCTTGAGGCAAATCATCATCTTCAAAAGCTGCAGTATCTTCTGCAAGTATCTTATGCTTCCTCCTACTCCGAGGTTCGATGTCTAGTGAAATTTTAATTTCGTTTCTGCAAAAAGGGGGGGGGGGCAGTTTGTTATAAATTATCTTGCCAAGATGTGAGCGGTTGGAAGGCATCTTCCAATACAGCATCGCACTCCATGCATGTGTGCATTGCCAGTAGATACTTATTGCACACACTTTCAATTACATTATGTAAATCCTCGGTGGTAGAGGCCATTGTACTAATAGCAAAAGCAGAATGTTCATAGTATATATATATGCGATGACTTTCCAATATATCAGCTTTGTTATATTATCTTCAGATTTTGGGATTTGCTTTATGACTGCATCTCGCATGTGCTGGCAATATTTCCATTTATCATTGTCTGTGTGCAAGTCAGATAGGACATGAAGAACCCTGTGCTGTATAAGTTCTTTAACATCTGCACACCTCAAACCCAAAGGGCGGATGGGTGCTTCTAGCTCCTTGATCATGCTCGTAAGAACTCTATTATAAGTTCCTTCTATGACAGCATTGAGTTTCGATTCTAAGTAGACCACAGTCCCTAATTGAGTACTTAAAACGTCCAGCTTGCTCATACCCTCGGTCGATACATTAAGATATTCGTCCAAATTAGTAGAAAGGGTGGAATAAACATTGCCATGAACCTGCCCTACTACAGAATCGAAGGTTCTTCTCCACAGCCAAGAGCTTGTCTCACAAAGTGGCCAGTTTGCCTGCACCCTCGCTCGCCACATTATGGTGATCCTTCAATGTAGCTGACAGGGCAGTAAGAATTATGTTGTCAACTCACTCGCCTATGTCATAGAGCTTCGTCTCCACAGCCTAGAGCTTGGTACCTAAAGCACTCAGTTTGTGAAAATTCGTCAGCCAATGAATGAATTTGAGCACCCAACTTAACAGATAAAGTACCGACAGAGACGATCTTCACTTACAGGTTGACCACAACCTCTTTCTTCTTAATTACAGCAGTCAGCATGCCTGCACCCTTGGTCTTGTCGTTAAGTTGCTCATCTAGTTTCGTAACCAGAATTGTAAGAACTCTGTTGGCAATTTGCTCTCCAATGTCATCGAGCTTCTTCTCCACAGCCACAAGCTTGCCTCCTAAAACTGAAAGTTTGAGCACATCTTCAGCTAATTTGTGAATCTGAGCTTCCATCTTAGCAGACATTGCATTTGTATTGCCGAATAGCCATCCTTCTACGGCCTCGAGCACATAGCTGGAAACAAAATCATTTAGTTGGGACACACTCTCGATAAATTTACCAAGCTGCAAATCCATGTTAGTAGTCAGTATGCTCGCATTGAAGAGACGACCTTCCATGGTGACGAGCTCCCCACCTAAAGCAGACAGTTTGTGTACATTTTCAATCAATGTATGTAATTCAGTGGTCATGGCTGTATGAATCCTGCTGGATATTCGCTCGCCCACACTGTTGAGTTTCATCTCTAAAGCAGCGAGACGAGTCATACTGGCCATTAGTGCGCGAATATGTGTCTCTGTGTTAGCCTGCAGTACTTGCAGCAGTTGCAAAGCCTCTGAACTGATGCTGCAGACAAATTATACATTAGTCGCATCACCGTCATGTTTTGGCCCACAGAGATTCTTGGCCCGTTTCTCTCTGAAACTACATTTTCGATCGTTAGTAGATGTAATACAACTATCTGTTGCATGCTTCAGGCCACTATGGCCGAACTTGGATACGGTGTAGCTCATCTTTCACTCATGTGCGATTATGAACTTATCGAATCCCATTTGGCACCTACCCTTATGAATTGGGAAATATTTAGCTATCACAAAGAAACCATGAGGTTTACACCTGCAACATGAGCACATACTTTAAAATCTGTCAAACATCATATCAGTATTAATGTGATTGGAGAAAGCATGATTTAAATTCAGGTTATCAATGCGAAATAGAATAAGGTTATTAGCATTGTCGTGCAGAAAATGTACAGGAATACATTAATAAGTTTGACATAGGTAAATTGATTCCACCATTACATGGCAGCCCATGTTGAAATACTGCTGCATGGTCGACTGTTTCTCACATGCAACATCATCGAAAACAAACACAGAGTTTGCCAAAGCATCATTTAGTGGCACAACTGCTTCATTGTCACTAAATGAAAAATAATAGAGAACATCTACAGCTTGGAGTATTTGCACTAGTTGTATGTAATTTGGCTGTTGTAGCGATTTCGATGATAGGTAAATGTTCTCGAACCAAATACCATTAGGTTCTTCCATAAGGCTGAGAAGCACACATGTCTTTTCACAGTTGCTTGGTCCTGCTATGTTACCTCGCATGGTGGTTGGCAGTAGCTTCCCATTACATGATTTACGAGCATTAATTTCGTCATCAGTAGTAATGCGAATGGGCAGCATGCTGGTCTGTGGCATGATCTATATTGAACTGATATGTGAACAGGTAAACCACAGATACTTAAGGCAACAGGACAATGCTAGAGACCAAGGGAGGTAACTGTCCCGGAGTCAGATGAGTTGAATGGCCAAGTTCGAGGTCAGGTGATGTGGCCAACCATATGACAAGAAACAAATGTATAAAGTAGACATAGTAATACATTTTTGTTAGTATGCCATAATGCACCATGGGAGTAAGACCAAGAGGGGACATAGACTGGTGAATATGATGATCAACAATCTCCCTTTCGAGCCGAACATTCCAGGCTACAATTACAGCAGGCTTGGTAAGCGACTTGCATCAACATTGAAGCAGTGATGCCCCTTTCAATTCATTGAATGAGGTGTGCAAGGAACACAACATTGCCTACGCAACCAGTAACAAGTTGGAAGATAGGCACATGGTCGACACCATTCTCGCAGAAAAAGCTAGGTCGTTAGTTAGATCACCCAATTCAAAACTCGGCGAACATCTTGCTGTCTGGGGTATGTCCAAGATTAGGAAAACTAATGGCAAGAAGGAATGGGTTTGCAGTTTGGAAGGAAAAAAACTGGGAAGACACTGAGGAAACCTCACAAAGTAGGGAAGCGAGGAGGCAACTTACCATTCATCTTGCCAGCGCTCGGCATCCTCTGCAGTCTTAATGGTGGTGCACATAGTATTGCGAGAGTGGTGATCATAGCAAAGGAGGAAAATAAGCATTAGGACGAGGCTATGCATCACAATAGGCACGTGGAGGCGCTCGCCAGAGGTAAAAAAAATTGCATTGGACTGTATCTTTAATCCTACTGTGTATGAGGTGTCAGTGGGGGAAAGCAAAAGCGGAGGAGGAGGGTCGGGAAAGATGCGATCCTAAGGAGACTACACAGTCGTCCACTCATCAACATAGACATACAAAAGTTTGCCTGTAAATTACAAATATCCAATTTCCGAGGCATTTACATGTACGACTGCCTACTTTACTATCCGAGATGAGTTGAGTGTGGTATATTAAACCTAGATACAAGCCTCCAGCTGGGGACACATTCGACCATATATAAAGAGTGTGGTGATACAGTTGAATACTTTGACAGGTACTGCAATTTAAGAGCGCCACCAGAACTGATAACTTATTAGAGTGAATGTACCAAAGACACCTCTTTACATTCCGGTCGTGATGGAGAGCATACAGGAAGTGGTTGACTTTATAGTAGACCCAGACAGCTGTTTAATTAATTTCCGAGGTGAGGAAATAACTGTGCTCCTACTTCTCCACAAACATGGGTCTCAATTATAAGCAATCGAGTATTAAGTTAATAAAAACAGCTTTCTGTACCAATTCGGAAGTCAGTACGAGGCGAGCTCCCAATGTGCTAAAATCTGAAAACGTGCATTTCCATAGAAGTATAGGGCAGATGATAAACAAATATGGACCTAGAAATAAAAATGTAGCCTAGTTGGCGAGCTTCAAAAATGTGATCACCAAAGCAGAAATCCACACGTACACCCTATCTGCCAGGCTCGTACGTACCCTTATCCAAGGTTCGGATCCCAGTACAAAACCAAGATATATACACCATGCTATGTATTTCATATTTGAGGATCCAAGAAACGATTAAAAAGGCAAGTATTGCAGTACCTATGACAACTAAAATCACCAGAAACTGTATACTGCACATGATAAGTAGGATCGTGTACGAGCTGATTGGATGTGAAGTGGGAGCGATGAGAAATGTTGGAATTACGGCCAACGTAAAAAATTATCACTCTTCGAAGCACAACCAACTGCCAGTGGATAAAATGGCAGACTGGGGGATCGAAGAGTATTTTAAGGTTCCTGTCTATGCTAATGGTAAATTCGAAGTATCTATCCTGCTAGCCATGCTGTAAGGGTTCACTGAAGACTACAAGCATGTAATTCTTTATTACAAGCAGGTGCTTGTTATTCTCATGGCCAACACGCAAGCGAATGCGGTCCTGGATACTGCAGTTGCATCTTAATCCACAGCGCTGGCGATACAATCTATCGAATGGCTGCTTCTTCATATGTAGTAAAAATGTCGGCATGGGTGAAATTTTTTTAATATGCAGAGAAAAGTAGAAACATCGATATTGCGTTTCGTATATGGAGTTTAGATATGTACCCGAGCGTACCGTTCTCCTTGAGTGTAAATTGGAATGTCAAAATGAGTTTGCGAAGCAAGAAACCACACTACATAATAGTTGCGATTCAGATAGGCAAACAGGATGCTGTCAATGCAGACCATTCGAAATTATATCATGCGGACATTAATAACGTTAAAGTTTTCCTCAACGCAGTGTGTTACCCATAAGGAGATTTAAACACAGATTATGCAAACGGTATGTACATGGTACCATGTCAAATGTACGCAGGCTTTCAGAGATCCTACTATGGGAAAATGCAGTCACAAATGCTGGAACAGGACGAATTCATGAGCATCTCTCCCCTGCTAGTGTTTGACATTAGTAAACAAGATGATAGATTAAATACAGGCGTTGCCAATTGCAGGATTGAAATGACCACCTCGAAGAATTTTCCATCTAACTATAACGTCTATGCCTTAATAATTCACGATAGATTGTTAATGTGCAATGTGTGCAACAGAGTAGTTAAAATACGAACATAAGTGGTTCCTATAGCCCATTTACCACCCGACTGTCACAATGTTTGGGAATGTACAGGGCTGCATGTCACTGAGCGGGTTTATTGTTAAATGCATCTGCATATAATATCTAGATGGTATCATAGCGATAAGGACATTTCTACCCCTGTTTCAATTAAGAATGCTCGTATAAAAAGTATGGTGAGAAATAAATGGTTGGAAAAACACTATCACACTCTCAACTGGGACGATGGCGATGTGTTGGACATGGAGGCAGATGGTGTGAACTATGTGGCCTGTCCGGAGTAGAAGAGATGGTTTAGCATCTATTGCGGCGCGAATGTAAAACTATGAGATCTGTAGACAGAGTATTACTGCCCATCATTACAAACATTGAAGGCTCAATTTACGAAAACCAAACATGATTGTGACGTGTGCAGACTAGGCCTGTCATGCACGTGCATTTAAACACTGCTGCTAAGTATGTGGACTACGGAGTGCAGTTCATACCACCACAGTGGTGGGGGGCAATTGTATTTGTGGTTTTTATAGAAGCAGGAAATATAAATAGCGACGTGTGTAAAGCACTGTACTACTCGATACCATCATGGACGGGCTTATAGCATAACTGAATGGTAATGCTCGGTATAGGGTACTGACAGACCTAGTGGTCGAGGAGTGGTACGCAGCAGCAGATTTCCTGCGGGCGGATACATCTTATGGCAAATGTATAACATGTTTGTTGAATGCAGAGTTTCGGGTACGTTTACCTTCACACTACATTCAACTGATCACGGAGAGTGACATGGCAATGCTTAATGAGACTACAATGCATATAGTATATGCGGGCATCAAGCCTATCAGTAATGGCAAGACAATGCATGTGCTAGAAATTGCATAATATGGGTGTATGTAGGAAGAAAATAGTGTCTGTCTCTATTACCACAGTATAACTCTGGATCTCCAAACATGTACACCGCATTCAACCCGCTGGACATGGTCAAGAATGGTGATGTTACGACTGGATACTGATGTGTTCACTTCAAACCTCATCGACTGCCTGAGCAAGTGGGAAACTGCAATGGAATGGAACTGTGTGTGAGTCAAAACGTTGAAAGTAAAGAGGAATGTCTAGCCCTATACCCGATGCCAGGCAGTGTTGTTGCGTGTCCCATGTATTATCTGCGACGGGACACGAAGTTGCCTTGCACCATAACTTCTTTGATAGCTCGTGCAAACAAAGAGAATATACATCAGACATGGGTTATGCACTCAATTGCATATGAGCTGTACCATCCCAACAATAGTGTAATTACCCATTGGACTGAGACCTGTACAGGCGAATAGCACACATCCATCATGAAGTGTGGAGCAGTTGCATGGAAGAAAATGTGTTCACTGCTAACATGTAAAGTTTACTTGGTGACAATATAAGAAGCAATGAGTGTTACATCCCTCCTGCAGCCATCAACAGTGCAGCATTCAGTAGACAACTGTGGCCGCAGTCACCATGAGAATTACATTTTACAGACGTGACTGTTTACCATTTCTGCCGGAAAATGTAAACTTGTATGAGAGGCACTCTATCTGATATAGGTGGGCGATGTTTAAACCAGAGCTTGTCTATGAGCAAGTGCAGGTATGTGATTATAAAATTCATATATGGGGATATCATCGCAAGTGGGATAATTTTCGCAGCAAGATTCTACACTGCTAGTAGTACGATCGATGTGCTGTCACTAACCTCCAACAAAACAGTCAGTTACTTGCAAATATACACATTCTCATAGCGCATGCATAATTTTAAGGCATTACCGAACTGCATCATGAGAGCCAACAATTGGACTTTGTCCTATATTATGTAGACACTGGTACAACTTGCTAGTGGACCGAAGAGTGTTCAGGCCACATACATACCACTACGCTAGAAGACTGTGGAAGCAAATGGATCCTACCTTGCTCGGCCAAGGTCTGCTGTGTATAAAAGTAAAAAAAATTAATTAATTAACTTACATGTGTGTGGGAAGTACATCATGAACATCGAAGCCTCGAAAATGGACAGCATAATGGTCTAGGGAGAACTGACATGTCGCAGCAAGTGTAAGTGTTGGGAAGCTATATGTGACCTTGTTGCACACATCGTGATGCTATTGGCCGAAGTTCTGAAGTATTGGTCGCTGTGAGGTCACACATGAGAAAACGATATAAGACTCCCATATCCAGCACATCGCCATCAGTGAGCTAGCAAAGATGAGCATACCATTCTGGCTAGAGACTGCCTACACCAGCATGACAACGGGTCATAGTACAGTCGCATACGATGTCGGGGATGAAGTTCAGCAGATATCATACATTGAGGACTGTGATGGCATAGCTATTTCGGTGCTGGTCCATAATCTGGTAGCATATGAACACTGTCAGTAAATGGGCACATATTCAACACCCAGGAGGAATGCAGTATAATACATGCACACAGACAAGCATCTACTGTGCAGTGAGGACAAAGTGGTGGCCCGTGCTATGATGCATGCTGCCATCAAAATTCACTTTCTGGACTACAACCTCGCAGAACCGTCAGTGATATCAGTTCCCACCATCAACATCGCCGACGACGATTACACCCAGATGCCAGTCGTCACCGTCGCATTTCTAGTCAACACAGCATCACAACCTGCTCCAAGGCACATGTTGACAGTGAGGGCGATACCGGCTATCGCCACGACCCAGTCGGAGGTAATGCCTACAATGCAGCAATGGTCACCATGTCCCGCCCGCACGATTTTAAATGTAATGTTTTTATTCCAAGCATCATTATATATATGACAATAAATAAAATATTTGTATTTGTAACCGTACCCAATGCATAATTTATTCTACATTATCTGTATGGTGTGAGTGAGGGGACAAAAAAAACATACCCGAATCTCAAGTACCTGTATAAGTCAAGGTACCATGAACATATAACACATATGTATTTTTATTCATAGTTACCATTACAAAAAAGGTAATATTATTATTTTTATTTAAATTAAGTGTAGCAGCAAAGTCTCCAGCATAGTAAAAAGGTAACACTATTCTCTGTAGAGAGATGGTGTATATAAATGTACATGAACAATAAGTATGCTGGGGCTGCTACCTTTGAGTATGTAGGGTGAGAGAGAGAGAGACAGGTCATACACGAACTGCAAGTACCTTGTATGCTGGGCATGTAGGAAGAGAGAGAGGGGCAACAAATCATACAGGCTCATTACACATTAATCCGGTGTGCGCGGCTGCTGCCTCCCTACACAAATGTGTAATGGGAATAATGTATCCCCTCCCTCTATCCCGAGCGATCATGCAATATATAACTCTCCAACCACCCGGTCGTCCATTACTTGTAATCGGTCAGCTCGTCCGAGTGTACACTCTTCTTTCGTTTCCTGCCGCATGCTGTCTTCTCCTACGTGCCCGACCGTTACCGTTACTTCACATTCAATGTTTGTGCTAAGTGTGACACCCCCAATTACATCTCGGTGCTAGTTGGCTCGCTGCATTAGCATATGCGTATGTCTGCACGGTGCTTGTTACCTACACAGTCATACAGAAGAGGGGGACCCTAAAATCAATGAGTGGTGTGCATACCTGCTGGGGAGGGAGGGATGAGCTCACAGCCTTGCCTTCTGCTGCTTTGTGTCGACGGTGGGGGGGGGATGGTAGGCTCCCTTTCCGAGCCTTAATGGAAGTGGTTCCGCCCCTTCGAGGCGATCTGTGAAGATGTGTTCTACAAATAGAAACCAAACACTGTTTCTTCAGGGATCCAATGTGTGCTCGATACAGGGCAGCTAATCCCAGGGGTGGGGTGATGGGCTGTTTTTTTTATCCTGCCTCTCTTTGCTGTAAGGCTACAAATAATGAAAACAAAACTTACATGTGAGCTGGTGGTAGATTGACATGTTCATTTACAAAATGTTTTTTTAATGTATGTTGTTGTTAAGAGACACTGCGCAAAAACTCTCTCTGTACCGTATCTGATCATTACAAACATTTTTCGTAATAGAAGCCATGCACAAGTGTCGGTGGTTAGATTTTTGCACTTGAGGCAATTAAAAAAAATTGACCATCTCCCAGCCGGCCTGTCACCGTATTCTGAGACTCTATATTATGAGGTAGGGATGGAGCTATCTTTCCTTTACAAGCATGGTATCGGGCATGGACGTTGGGCATAATATTTACGCTCTACTTGCGTGTGTGGGAGGGTAATCGATCGATATGGACACGTGCCCACGCACACCTTGATGTTACATTTAGAGGCCCCTTGTCACGCACATGTGGATGGTGTTGTGATGGAATGTAACGGTGCTCCGGGAGAGAGTCTGGGATCACTTTGAGTTAACCTTGTTTGTATTTTATTAGTATTTTCTGTATACTGTGTGGGTACTCAATCGATATGGTGTGCTCTTAGGGTTCGATTTATGGAACATGAAAAGTGTGTTCATAGGTTAGGCTTGGCGCGTAACACATATTGTAAGTAGAAGCATCGCTGACACCCCCGCCATTTTATCTTCCCAGCGAGCGCCTATACTTGACATGCGCAGCGGGACACGCGCGGCCAGGTCAGGTCGACCCGAGAAGACATATAAGTCATTAACGCGTGCTGAGGTAAAGCCGAGGTAGGCTAGCAATTTTGGTCCACCAGGAAATTAAGACACATGCCAAAGAGGGCAGCGGCTAGAATATCACCGACCCACCTGAGATACACGAGAAAAGGGCTGACAAAGCTTGTCAGTTAAGCCACGAGTCACCCCCCTTCCCTAGCAAAACTCAGAAGAACTTGGACATGCACCGCGAAAACGCTGATGTAAGCTAAAGTTGCACCAACGCAACACTAGTTAGACACTGGAGAGGAGCTGACAATGTTTGGCTGTAGGGCTGCAGGTCCCCCCTCCCCCTCTACCAACAAGGGACACACATGCAAGAATCTGGGGGGGGGGGTATCGAAAGAGTTTAAAAGCCGACTTGCGGGACAAGGAGGGGATCAGTTGAATCAGAAGTTCGCGAGAGTAAGTCGGATCGGGAGGTCACCGGACGAAGCATGTTGTGGAGGCGTCCATCGAGAAGCGAACCCGTAGCAGCAGTCGTGGAGAGACGTCACCGAAGAAAGAGCCTGTCAAAGGCCACCCAAAGCACCGGACCTCAACCTGCCACCAACAGACGCAGAACTACAAGCATAGCTAAGTATCAAGTCGTCGCTCGAAGAAACCTCCCAGACACCTAGCGCCCCCCAAAGGCATCGGCAAAAGTTAGCGAGTACGTTAATTAGCCCTTAAGGTTCCCAACTCGCACGGTACCACCACATCTCTGTGTAATATATGTACATAATTATTCAAGAAAATATAACCCAGTATATTGAAACACCGAGTGACAACCTTATTGTTTACCTTCAACCTTCAAGGCACCCTATAGTCTGTGCCTGGTAAAAATTACTCAGACCCTATGACTCTCCCTTTACATCATATCACAAGGAGGTGAATAGCGTCAGGCTAGGTGCGAGGCATGTGTTTTCCAGCTAGCTTAAGATTAGACATCTGTCCCATAGGTTCCCCCTTATCGTCCGGTGTCGGCTTAGTCCTTTGCGCATTCTGCCAGACCGGTCGTTCGAGACACCCGTCGTTTGGTTTTATCCGCCTCTTTTGCGAGCAAGATGGATTCTCGTCGTTCCTCCTTTCCAACTTTCCCTTCTTTCGCATCACCATCATCATCTTCGCAGTCATCATCTCCACCATCTTCATTGTCCATCGCACACACTATGTGACCACTCGCCTTACAGTGCAGTTTGTGCTGTTGTTTGTTACCGATCACCCGAATTGCTTGCACAATGAATGCACCTACTCCCTTAACTCATTCAGGGAGGCACAACACATGTGCGATAGGTTTGGGAAGACATTTGCTCGCACAGACAAATTCGCCGACCATTGTGTACATGCACAGGGCTAATAAGGCAGGACGCATAGACCCGTTGCATATTTTGTAACGATAGTTTTGCACTCGCCACCAATGCCAAACAGCATGAGCACAGCTGCTGGACGAACCCCGATGCCAAGACACTGCAGTGCGATAAGTGTGGGAGACAGTTTACACGAACAGATAAGCTGCGAGCATACAGCTTTAAATGCAATGGAACCACTGCCCCACCACCAGCGAAAAGGGCCCACACTGTAAAGGAATTAACATATTCATGAAAATTAAGCATTATTCAGCGGACGTTGTGATATAGTTCTGATGTTTCAGAAATACTTAATATTAATGCAGCGAGAATAATTATTACCGCTACTAATCTGTGAGACAGATTTTTTGTGTGCGCAAACTGTATACGATGATTAGAACCTTATGCCACGCCTTAATAGCGGTCACAATGTAAGGTGCAGATAATTTTTATAGCATATAACGTTGCGTGCGTGTCTAGTTTAGGTCCTATAGAACTCAGGAAGTGCGTGTATATGGCGTCAAGTTTTCTGATAGCATTGTTGAAAATTTTTGGGTATTTCCTTTCGACCTAGAAATGGCTGCAAATTTCCCTAAACTCAGAAGGCAGAAGATGCTTAAACTAAGGGATAGCATGTACTCGAGCATATTAAAAACACGCTTGCGAGAAAGCGTCTTAGAATAATTAATAGTTTGTTAAATATATCTACGTAGTAAAGAAGTAAGAGATAATCATGCAAATGTGTAATCAAACAGTTCACTGTTATTTTGTATGTTACTGTGTTTACGTTAATGTGACTTTCAGAGAACGCAAATTGAATGTCAATATTGTGCTATGTTCCCACTAAAAAGTAAAAATATTATAAGAAAACTGTTAAATCAAAACGGGTCGAGTTAAGTTGAAATATAATTGAGCTATCTTGAGAACAAAAATTACGAAATTATCGTAGGCTACCAACGCATACCATTAATAAGACATATTACAACTATTAAAAAAGCAATAAAATCAATGTTACAGCTTCGTATGGAAATGTCAAAGAGCGTGAAAAAATATGTAAAAAAAATTAAATTCATGAGAAAGTTTTTTAGTACAAACCTAAAGTAATTGCATTGTCAAGTATGTGCACTAATACTCCCATGCCCTTGCCGGTTACAAATATACGTCTTAAAGATTTGAAAGTGTTCGTAACCTAAATGAGCAAAAGAAATCAACGTTCGCGTGCCTTCAGCAACTCCTCCTAAATGTCATTCTACAGAAAGACAACCCTCGAGTGTTCATACAAACTGAAATGCTGTTTCCCTGAGATGGGAATCTAGCTTTCCTCTTCCCTACAGATCCGGTTCATGCGGCTCCTGTTATGAGTCTGCACATCTGCCTTCTTTCGCTTTACGACATACAATTTCTTCTCCCCTCAGCAACTGTCCTTGCAAGCAACGCTTCAACCACCCCTTGCTCCAACTCGTCGTCTCTGTCTTATCTCGTGGTGTCGATCCCAGGAGACGTGAAGAAACGGAGCAGGGAGAATTCCAACATCCTCCGTCCTTTTAAAAAAAAAACGAGAAAACTGTAACTGTGAACCGGCATTCAATATCCGTTCCCTCGATTTGCATCTGTTTCCAACAGCTTAGTATGCATGTTGTTGCAGGTCCATTGCCTTGAGGCGGGTATGAAGGCAGGCTTCGGTACACTCAAACCCTTTGTGATGACAGAATCGGAAAAGCAAAATATATCATTAAGGTTGAGATGTAGTTCCTTAAATCGATTCTAAGATTTCTCGTATGTGTACATTTTTTCGTGTCAAAACCAGACTCATGGCTTTGAAATACGCATTTCCAATATTTCGGCTTGCCCAGGAACACGGAAAGAGCGAACAACTTAACTTTAACTTGAATAACTTCGGAAAATTTTAAATCTAACAACGGCCACAGCGGATAACTCAACACACGCTAACGTAAGTTTTGGTTGATCAAACAAAATATTTGTTTTCATTCGTCCAAATAAAATTTAGTTGTTAAATTTTTTTTTTCTAAACCAAAATTTCAAATTTAAGTTCGCTAAATCGTTTCTTCTGGATTATGTGCCTCCATTCTAAACCAAGCTCTGGGCAGGGTGAGTGCGTACACACTTAATAATGTTCAGTTTAAGTTACATTGATATGTAAGCCATATTTCGATAAAAAATAACAAAAAAATAAAGTGTCTTGCATGCTTCCTATTTCGTAGTTAATATTCTGTACAATAAAGTATCTCCCATAACAATCAGTACAGCATAAACGTTTGTATAGAAATTAATAATTTTGATACTTTGAAAATCATATCTACATCTTATCATTACCCGTTCAATATATTGTCAGAGGAACAGATCACACACGGACGTTTTCTAATTGAGACTCTCTTTCCATTGAAGCTGAAGTGTAACAAGCAATATGAGACATCATATCATACCAGCAGTCACTTTTTTTTCTAAATTATGCGTTGGTGGTTAAGCATGGACACAAATTTATTCACCGTGGTGATCACTTCAGAACAATAGTTTTCCATAGCTTCCGTTGGCTCGTAAAGACGTTAAAGAATGCCTCCTTCAAAATCCCTGTAAAATAATTTGTTATTTTTTTTACGAGAGATATTCTCTACTCCTCTGATATTTCACGTTATACTTTTATATTTATTTTGTGAACAGTTATAAAACACATTAACTAGCAGCACCATGAGTGTTCACACGATTCACAGATGGCAATGAAAACCCACATGTGTTTCCCTCCTGAGGCATGAATAACATGTGGATGAGAAGAGATCTGGCACTAATCGGAGTCGGTTACATTACCCAAGGGTCAGACATGTCGTTTCGGCCAGCCAGACGAATTGAGGAGGTGAGATGATGGGGAGGTGAAGATGCAGCGGAATGTAAACAGGGGAGGAAACAGGAAGGTGCCGAGAAAACGACCAGCCTCAGCAGCATGGCTGTGGCCTCTGCCTCCTAGCCAGGGTAATCCAATGCACCTCAGCCTATACCACCCATACCATGCCTATACCACCCATACCATTTGTAATGGCCCGCAATATTGCTGTCGAGGGCCGATCTCGTCGTAAAGCTGTCATCACTGGTGCCGGCGAATTTAAAGGGTATAGTTTATGGCAGCAGAGAGTGCGTTTCGTGGCACGATGAAGACTTACATCGCCGAGAATACTTCGAACCAGGCCATGGACATTTGTAGCTTTCTCGAGAACATGAAGGCGACTATCATAGGCCAGCTGGAACAGGAGGTAGAGGACCCGGAAGCAGTTTAATTAAATATATTTTGGAGTGCGCATATGGCAAACCGGAGCCGCACAATGACAAGACAGACCCTCTTCAATGCTGGCGACAATAATAAAGCTGTGTAGTCCTGCCAAAGATATGCCAGGAGGACGAGTATATGGGGAAGGGGAGTGGCTGGACCCTCACCTCAATGAAAAGGCTTCAGCTGCATGTCAACAGGCATGACCAGCTGAGAGCTTCCACCTACATCGCCCTGCCTGCACACATTGAAGCCAAGAAGGCAATTATTAACCCACAAAAACAGGACCAGCAGTACTTAAAATGGGTGATCCTGGCACGCTATGTAGAGGGTGTAAAAACTGAACTCATCAACCAGTGTTACCACGATGTTGAGAAAAAATTTAAAGTAGTCTAAATTCCGCAGCCCTCTGCATCAAATACCCCTGTTCGAGAGGAACAATCCAGGGGTCAGTGTGTACATCTGTGCACATGACAACAACAATAAAGTGTTCCCAACAAGGTATCAAAAGAAGAACTCTCTCACTTCTTTGATAAATTCCTTATGAATTCGGAAGATACAAACTCATATTATTGGTACCTAGACTATTTCTCCAGCCTGGTACCTTCCCAGGTGGCTACACATTGTGGTATCGTTCATATATGTAAGAGATTCCTGAAATGCTATCAAGATATACCAAGGATTACAGGTCTCACTGGCAAACAGGAGCTGGCTGAGAAAAGGAGGTACTGTAATGAACATGCTCCAGTCCATGCCGACATGCCCCAGCCAGAGAAGAACAGTAAGCCTCCTGTGCTCAAGTTCCAGAATTATCATAGCATCGATAAGGTACTTATGGTAGTGCACACCGACTTTGAAGCAATGTTGGTGGTGCAGGTCCAGACATGCCAGCTAAACCTGGAGACATCCTACACATGTAAAAACCAAAAGCACGAGTCCTACATCTATGCCAGCAACGTCAAGGTGGCTAATGACATAATACCCGCCTCCAAGACCGCCAGCCTCCCCACAGATGTGAAATGGTACACTGCGGAAGATGCATCGAGGTGCCTTATGGACGAAATCGTGAGAATTAACAATCTAGTGAAGAAAATTTATAGCCTGTACATATGCTGACCACTGGCGAACAGATTGGCTATGCTTTGGCCACCACCTGCTGCTACTGTTCCGGCCCCTTCACCTGCGATAACCGCAAGGTACACGACCACAACCATTTCACTGGCAACTTTATCGGGGTGGCATGTAATAACTTTAAAAAGCTCCACCAACACTCCAAGAAACTTCCATAAGTTGATGTATAATGCAAATTTTATTATTAAGCAGCTTGGCTACGATAACCAGGACATATTTATTACACTGCACATAGAGGAAAAAATTGTCACCTTTAATAAAATTTCCGGTGACAAATTTACCATTCAATTTATTGATACATTTACATTTATGTTTGCAAGTCTCGCAACGCTTGTGGAACACACCATCGACTAAATTTAACAATACAGCAACCTTCTTCAACCCTGACAGCTCGAGTTGGTGACTCGGAAACAGTGTTCCCCTACAACTATGTCATATTGTGGGGGAAGCTCGACGAGCCACAGCTACCGGGAATCGATGAATTTAACAACCGCCTCACCAGATGCAGCATCACACAATAAGAGCACCAACACTCGCAGATGGTCTGGGCTATGTTTGGTTGTCGTACACTTGGTTGTCGTACAAAATTATTCTGAGCTGTTTTTACAGACAGATGTCGTGATACTGTGCGACATCTTCGAGAACTTCGGGGGGCTGTATCTGTCCACTTATGGACTTGATTGCGTCTACTATGTAAGTGCACCCGGATTCTCGTTCGATGCAATGTTGTGCATGATGCAGGTAGAGTTAGACTTCCTTGTCGACTACGACATCCATCTGTTTATCTAGGCTGGTTCTGGGGAGGGGTGGCCCAGTGCATCAAGCATCACGTGGTGGCGAACAACAAGGATGTCTCTGCCACATATGATGCCAGCAGACCGTCTACCTATTTCTAATATGTAGACACAAATAACTTTTATTGATGGGAAATGTCCCTGCCACTGCCATACTGCAATTTTCAAATGGATGGGCATGGATATCGACATTATGTCCATGCCGGACAATGAAGATGTTGGCTACATACTGGAGGTGGATGTAGAGTACCCTATTACACTCTACGAGGACCTTAAAGACCTTCTGTTCCTGCCGGTGAACGAATGTCTCCCGGGGTCCAAACAAACGAAGCTCATGACCACCCTTGAGACAAAGAAGAATTATATTGTACATTATGTTAATCTCAAGCAGGAATTGGGTCATGGGTTAAGGCTGAAGGATATACACGCATCCTAAAATTTAGCCAGAAGGCGTGGCTGAAACCTTATATTGAACTGAATACAGAGAAACGCCAGGTAGTCACGAATGCATTCGAGAAGGACTTTTGCAAGCTAATGAACCAAGTTATGTACGGTAAGCTCGTGGGGAATAAGCGTAAATGTCAGCATATTGAACTTGTATGCAACGAACTGCATGCGAATAAGCTTATCGCCAAACCTGCTTCTAAACGCTGTACAATATACAACAAATATCTGTCGCTGGTAAATTAAAATCATGAACATATCATATTTGATAATCTTATCTATGCTGGCTTCACCGTACTTGACCTGTCAAAGATTCTCATGTACCGCTTCCACTACGACTTAATGAGGGCACAGTATGGTGGTAATGTGAGCCTGATATACAAAGACACCGACTTCTTTGTAATGGAGATTGCCTTCCCCGACTTCTACAGGGATCTCTCTTCAGACCCAGCAGTTATGGCCAAGTTCGACACCATTGCCTACCCTCCCACTAATCCCTGCTACTCCCCCGCCAACACAATGGTGATTGGCAAATTCAAGGATGAGTGTGGAGGCATATATATTATTGAGTTTGTCAGGCTGAGGGCGAAGCTGTATGCTTAAAAAGGTAAGGATAATAGAGAACTAAGATTAATCAGAAGAGTGTCGTACAAAGGAACATCAGAATATAAGATTATAAACGAATATTGTTGAACCAGCAAGAAATGAGAGTACAGGTCAACGGCATTAGGTGGCACCATCACGACTTATATACTGAATGCACAAACAAACTAGCTCTTTGGTAGACGGACGACAAACGCATGATCCGGGATGATGCCATTCATAGAGTCCCCTATGTCTACCATGAATAATAATGTTTTGTAAACGCACCTCAGGGGCAGGCATGTATCATAATACATGTGTCTGTCCCCAGGAAAAAAATTGGGAAAGAATGCATAGTATGAGGCATTTCCTCGCCCTCTCCCACAAAAATGATATGAATGTGTGTTGCTTTATTCAAATTGTGTTTTTACCAATAGCACACTATAGCACATGCAAGAGCCATATTCATCTTGCCAGGTATTCTGTTGTTTTTGATGGTTATTAGTTGTATGTCCTGATGTTTGTATGTACTGTTTCTGCAATCACTCGTGTGCGTAATTGTATACTGTTCCAATTATGTGTTTTTTTCAGCATACTATAGGACATGCAAGAGCCATATTCATCTCGTCAGGTATGCTGGACAGTAGCACGCTGTAGCCCATGCTAGAGGTATCCTTATCTTGTCAGGCCTGTTATTAGTATGTCATGCAGTGTGTGTATGTACAGATTTTTTTCCCAGCAGCATTCTGTAGCAAATTAAAGAGCCATATTTATCTTTTAAGGAGATTTGCTGTTGGTGGATGGTGGCACAGTTGAATGGTGGCAACCTGTAGCCCGTGCAAGAGGTATCCTTATCTTGTCAGGCATGTTACCAGTATGTCAGTATATGTGTATTATTCAACATTCTACAATAATTTATTTATGTACTTACGCACAGGATTTGTAATCTACGTTGGGTCTCCGACCTGGTGTTGTGAATGTGAAATGGTATTCGTATCACACTAGCACTGCAGTAACTAGTGATCGTATCGTACTTGCTTTTATTTACTAGTTGCTATGCTACCCGTTCCTTTTCTTATCATCTTCCTCTACTGTACTCTTTCCTTTTGCTGTAGCCCATCTATTTTTCCTCTTCCGGCATTGTAAGCTGCCAGTACACTATACTAACGGTGCCACTGGTGTTTTTTCTTAAACTCAAATATATATACAACTGGTTTGTGCAAAAGGAAAACTAATTCCGGTGGGGTTTTCACTACCGTAATGTACTGCCCCGATCCCAAGCCCGGGAGCCATCCACATGGTTTCGCCATGCGGACGGTAAAGTGCGAGGGCAATACTGCGAGGGTGGTGAGAGCGAGAGCGGCCATACTGCTGCTGTGTAAGTGGCTAATTAATATCTACTGCTAGTTGTTAGAGAACGAAAATGTTTCCTATGCACGCGAATACTGGCTACGTTCCGGCCCACGCGCAGTGAGGTAGTGTGTATACAGCATTCCACCCCATGTCAGCTTGGGCATGTGCGCGCCCTTTGTATAGTTCGTTTCACCATAGGTTGACATCCTTAATGCTAGATTTTTGAGAAATGTAAGTTTATTTGTTTTATTATTGTGAATGTGCAGGATTGTGGCCACGATACTGGGTAGACTGTCGATATATTTTTTATAAATATCTTATAAACTCATGGCGAACCAACATAAACAAAATTGGCCATGCTGATACCGGTGCTCCTACGCGCGACCTGTAGCACTTCGAACACTCTCTGGTGATGAGTGAGGGAATTAAAGATAGCCACAGACAGTGGCCTAATTGTGGCAGTGAGGAGGAGGGTGTGAGAAGCAAGAGAGCAGGGTGGGAGATATATGAGAACAAACCCCGAGGGATAGAACGAACGAGAGAGGCAGGAATGAGAACATGAGGACTCTCAGAAAACCCCCGCTGGATATAACATGAGAGGCGAGAGAGAGATAGAATAAACGAGAGAGAGGGACGAGATGTAGGAAGAAATGAGAGAATGATAAAGGAAATTGGGAGGACTCAGATAAAACTCAAAGTGTGGGAGATAGGAGATGATGATAGGATATGGGAGGTAGAAAGGCGATCTGGAGGACTCTGGGAAAACCCCAGTGGTAGGAGATTGTAGAAGGTTGATGGGAGAGGAGGGGGGGTGAGAAGCAAGCGAGAGGGGTGGAAGGAATATAAGAAAAAAAACCCGCCCGCTGGAGGGATAGAACGAACGAGAGATGAAGGAGGGTGACCAGGAGGACTCTAAGAAAACCCAGGGCTGAGAGACCAGAGAGGGAGTCATATGAGAACACCCCAGGAGTGGAATATGGGATAGGGGGATAGGACATGGGTGATGAGTGAGATAGGATGGAAGAGAGATGTGGGAAGGAAACAAGGAAAATGCAGATACGAGAGAGTGCTAGAGAATGGGAAAGCTATGAGAAAATGCTGGGGTGAGAGGGAGAACAGGAAGCATATGCGCAAAAAAAATGTCGAGGGATAGAATTTGGGAGACGAGAGAGACTGGCATGAATATGAGAGATCCATCCAACAGAATGCAAGAGCATGATTTGTTGAGGTAGAGTGATTTAGCAAGAGGGGGAAAAGGGGAAATCCAAGACGATCGTTACTGATGAAGAATGACAGAGCTTCCATGTGACATTATCCAAGATGGCAGAAGACTTGTCCCCTTGTACCCATCACCCATACCCTGCACCAGAACATGCATTATATAACTTTTTGTGTCTTCCCTACCTATTTCTGGAAGGGTGCCCCGAGGAGGCGCATGACATAATCGCAGTCGGCTTCTTCATTGATGCAATCGGCGACATGACGTTTCGGCAAATGGTGCATCTGGCTGCACTCCACAAAATGCAGGACTCCCTAGTCCGATCACTGGAAGTGTAGTCAGTAAGACAGGGAGCCATGCCCCGATGCAAATATGGGCAGTGATGCTGAACGAATGTGACGAAGTCAGAATTAAGAGGACACTGAAGCATTTGCAGATGGCTGTGAAAGACATCGCTTCCAGGGTCCGTACTACAGAGATTTGCCGCCCCCCACCCAGATGGACTGAATGTTGGTCGTGTGGACAGCCGGGGCACTTGTGAGCCTACTGTCCACAACAGCAGCAGAAGCAGCAGGGGGTAAAGAAGCAGCGAGAGGCAGGTGATAATACAGCACATACAGAAAACTTGTAAACACCAATCTTTGGAGGCGGAGGTCGGAGACTGCTGGAGGGAAGGCCCAAATGTCCTTACATGTAAGGTCGGTGAAACAGGATTGGGATGCAATACTGGTGGAGGGGAGCCTGAACGATGTTCTTTGCTAGATGGTCGTCGACACATGAGCGACCATATCAGTAGTAAGACCAGATATCCTCGTGCATTCTCTCTAGCTATTGCCCCACGACAGTATAGAACTGTGCTATTTGACTACAATAACAGATGATACCATACCTGTTAGAGGTAAGAGAAAAGTAATCTTGAAGCTTGGTGACCTTAGCTTAGAGCACAATATATAAATAGCACAAATAGGGGATAAATATATTTTAGGGATTTATGAACTTCATGGGCGGGGTGCTGTATCGATACTAGGACCCTCGATCAATTTGGCATTTATAGAAATTTCTGGGCGATTGCCTACGACCCTATAAATACAAGCCACAACTGGACTGCCGCAGAATTTTTGTGGAAACCAGTTAGATGCGTGTGTTAATCGAGCGACGTGTAGAGGGCGGACGACGAAGGGAGATTGCGAGACGATGGAAGACAAGATGATTGTGGTGCGATTGGACGAGAGGGCGTGAAACCCGATGAGTGAAGGGTACTGTGCGCGAGGGCACTCGGAGAACTCTAGAACATTGCGGACTGGTGGGACCTGAACATAATTGATGTGAGACTGAATAACATGTGATTCGGACTTTATTGTAAATATTGGAACTGTCAAATACGGACATATTAATTGTAAAATAATTTTTCGTGGATGCTATTTCCGATGCGGTGTGTGCTGAGCTGTATGCCTGGCATTGCTACACAGCATGCAGGATGCACTGGCTGAGCATTGGAGGTGGAATCAACGAAGCAGGAGCCGATGTTCCGGCATGCAATACAGGCAGCTACCCAGCGCAATGACGACGATGGAGATAGCCTCCTAGATGTCTTGAGGAGATTAGAAACCACAATGAAAGACATTGCTGCCAGAGCATGAGCTAGGAAACACAGTTTTTGTCCACCTAAGCATCAGGAATGTTGGGAGTGGGGCCTGACAGGACACTTGAGGATCAGTTGCTCACAAGGGTACTGCAATACCTGGCAGCCAGACATGAGTACAATCGAGAGCTTGTTGAGAAGACGGGATATTATGTAAGGGGAATTTCTGAACTGCGTAGAGTCTGCGACACCTGTCACTCGTTGACAGACGCACCGAGAATGCTGGAACTGTGGAAAGGAGGGACACATATGGGCCTGGTGTCCAGGGGTGCCACCCGAGACTATTAATCGAGTATCTGGCCAAAGCAAAGCTTCACCAAAAATTGGATCTGACAGTCACAATAATGCCTATCCAAATCACAGGCACCTCAAAATTACTGGCAATTTCCCATCTGAGGGAACGAAGAAAGATCTCTTTACAGGGGAAATAATAACAAGGATACTTTAGTCTGACTGCATAAAAAGTCACCCCACAGTTAATGTAGGCGAGGAAACGAGGGAAGTCTTGTTTACAGACGAAGATTTACATATGCGTCTTCAGGAGAAGGAAGACAGCCAGAGGGCAGAAGATGAGAATATCCCAGTGTCTAGTGTTATCAGGAGGAACACTCGATGTGGTCCTAGAGTGGCAGATACATTCAGGGAAGGACGGCTGGTGTGGCTGTTTGAAAGAAAACGTCTTCGGGGTAAAACTACTCGGTACCAAGGATTTTGGGGAGGCCCTTCCCAAATTCTGAATCGAGTAAGAGATACATCCTTCCAGATTTGTCGCCAGGACTCCTTTAATGAAAAGTCTAAGGTTGTACACATTGCCCGACTGGCACTCTACGAAGATCCAGATGTTGGAGAGTCTGTTCGCAACGAACAGTCTTCAAGTGAGATGGGGGGGGGGCAGTGTTACATGCTGCAGGTCGCACCGGCGGCGACCTCCTGTTATGCGTGGTATGACTCTATGGGGGGTGACCGACATCGACCTTCTACACCCCTAAGCAGACCGGCTTGATGCCTCGTCATCTGCCCGGGCAGCCAGGGAATGACTGACAGTGGAGGCGTAGCTGGCGTCACAGCCCCTCCTCCTCTTCCCGGAAAAGCCGACAAGTGTAGTGGTTGTGCAAGAATATTCTGGGAATTAGCCCCCTCAGCGCAATCCGGCATTTAGAGAAATTTCTAGGAAATGGCCTACGACCCTATAAATATTGCAGCAGTCCAATGGCTAACTGTCTTTGGCGGACACCATCTGGCTGAATGCGGAGGCAAAATCAAGTGCGGCGAGGGAGGGACGACGACGGGAGATTGCGAGATGGTGGCGGACGAGGTTTTCGTTTTGTGAATGGATGAGAGGGCATGGAACCCGACGAGTGAAGGCTACTGTACGTGAGGGCGCCCGGAGAACTCTAGAACATTGCGGACTGATGGGACCTGGACTAAACTAAGGTGGAACTGAATAACATGAGGTACAGTCTTTATTGTGAACATTGGAACTATCAAATACGGACATATAATTTGTAAAATAAATAAATAGGTTTTGATACACTGTATATTGGGACTTATTTTAAGTTATTTTATTACGTTAATTATTTGAGTTAAATGAAAATTGTGTTGATTAAAGTCATTAATTGTTAACATCAAGATAGATTTTGTTTGTAGTTATTGTAAATTAAATAATGAAATGATAATTAACTATTTTATTTATTTAAGACCTCCATCCCATAACGAACCTTGTTCAGCCCACTGACTTTGAAAATTTTTTGTAACAATATGACATAAACCGCGCGTTCACGAGTCCTTTATGCCCACTATGACTGCCGCAGTTTGTCCACACACCAGACACACCACACCGACAAGCTTGTGGGCACGAGTGAGGGTGTGCATAATGGTATCTATGCAAGTGCATTAGTGGTTCTAATCTATTCTGTGTAATTATTTAATCAGTGTATTTCATCAGGGTATGTCATAATAACATCAGTGTATTTATTAATAGCATTAATGTATATAATTAATATCATTTGTTTTGTGATCGTTGGAGACAGTCTGCACAGCCACAGCCAGAGACATGTGACATTTTACATTTTTGTCTATCAAAGCTTTCAATATTTTTAAACCTCATTTAGACATTAAAAATAGTATATATATATATAATTAAAATCCAGAATAGCAAATATTTAGTACTAAATTACTTATTAAAAAATGTCGGAATTATAAAAAAAAAAAACACACAGCCAAATATGAAAAAAATTAATAGAAAGGAGTGCATTTATTTACAAAATACAAAAAATTAAAGTAGCTAAAAAACAAATTTTGATAGCAAAGTTTGTTCCTGTTGCTGTAAAAAATTTAAATTATCCACCAGCACTAGAACAAACTTCATTCGAAAAAAATTTATTTTATTATGATCACGATTTAAATGCTTCATCTATAACTGGAATCGAGCCTATAACAATCAATCTTGGTAAAGATATTTCTCAAAATATTTATTTTCTTAATGATAAGTTTGGTTAAAGAGATACTGGACAACATTTTGTGAAGGTGATACACATGTAAATAAATAATAATACTTAATAATTTGTTAAACCAAAAAAAAAAACATCGAAAAGATATCAAAAATTAATATGCTAATAAAAACTATGATAGTTATATACAAATAGCTTTATCAAGAAATTTGTTATATCAAATTAAGATAAAATAAAAAAATTATTTAGAATAAAAGTTGGAAATATAATAATATTACTAAACCAATCTATGAAAAATATATTAAAAGACCGTCCTCGTGGTCAGAACCAAATACATCAGAAATAAAAACATATTCACCACGAACACCTAAATCTGGTGAAGGAATTAAAAAAATTAATACTTTATTATAATAATTTATATTGATAAGTGATGGAAGTAGTTAGATATAGTTGTTTCTAACACAGGGTCGTGACAGGGAGCCCGGGAGCCAGAAGCTTGGTAAGAAAATGATAAACCTCATGCATTTGCATTCCGCACCGGGGGCGGCCATCTTGGCAGCCAGTGCCAAAATGTGCTAATATTTGTAAAAAAAAAATTACAAAAAAAATTTCTAAAAATTATTTTTTCACAAAATTAATTTTCAGAATTTATTTTTCAAAATTAACGTTTTGAAAAGTTTGATTCAATATTTCAAAATATTGATTTAACTTTTCAAAGGTTCCAAAAAATTATTTTTCCTCGGACATTCCCTGGTGGCCATGTTAGTTCATGGAGGCTCCCTAAGCCAACGCCAAGGGGTCAGCCATTTTGGTTGTGGCTCCCGAAGACGACGCCCAGTCACTATGTCATGCTCTGGCATTCAAGGGGGGCCACAGTGAAGCAAAGGGTAGAGCGCAACTCAACGCTCTAGCATTCACGCACCGACGGCTGCGTCTCCCAACAGAGACACAGCCAGGACATCATGCTCATGCATTCCAAAGGAAAGGTGCTGCGGTGAAGTAATGGGTAGAGCGCAACTCTACGCTCTCGCATTCAGGCACCGACGGCTGCATCTCCAAATAGATACGCAGCCAGGACATATCTTCGGAGCCGTTACATCATGCTCTGACATTGAAGGGGCCGAGGTGAAGCAATAGGTAGAGTACAACTTCACGCTTTTGCATACACGCACCTACGACGACAGTTCCCAACAGAGACGCAGCCAGGGCATCAGGACATAGCTTCGGAGTCGTTATGTCATGCTCTGGCATTCAAGGGGCTGCAGTGTCGCAATGGGTAGAGCTCAACTTCACACTCTTGCATTCAGGCACCGACGATGATAGCTCCCAACAGAGACGCATCCAGGACACAGCTTCGGAACTTCACGCTCATGCATTCCATTGGAAGGGTGCCACAGTGAAGCAATGGGTAGAGCACAACTTCATGCTCTTGCATTCACGCACCAACGACGACAGTTCCCAACATAAACGCAGCCAAGACATCAGGACATAGCTTCGGAGTCATTATGTCATGCTCTGTCATTTAAGAGACCGCAGTGTCGCAATGGGTAGAGCGCAACTTCACGCTCTTGCATTCAGGCACCGAACTTCGCGGCTTCGACGATGGCTTCGCCGATGGCTTCGACGATGGCCGCTGAATACGGAAGCAAGCTCCCGTCTTCAGCTGCGAAGTTCATACGAATTTTCTGTGATTTTCGGAGGTCAAGGTCAAGGTCCAGGTCTGGAGGTCAACATCAAGGTCAAATTCATATTTTACTTGTGAATATCATGTGAGTGATCAATTTGGGGTCAAGGAAAATTATTATTTTCCTCGTGCATATCACATCAGTGATCAAAGGTCAAGGTCAATGTGTCGAATTCATATTTTCCTCGTGCATATCACATCGGTGCCCAAAGGTCAAGGTCTACTTATTTTCCTACTTGCATTTTCCTGTGATTTTTGGAGGTCAAGTTTAAATTATTTTTCTACATGAATACCATGTCAGTGATCAAAGGTCAAGGTCAAATACTATGACGACATCCAATATGACCATCGACTTCCTGTGATTTTTGGACATAGCTGGTGGGAAATGATTTCCTTGTGATTTTTGGAGGTCAAGGTCAAATTATTATTTTCCTACATGAATACCATGTCAGTGATTGAAGGTCACTGTCAAATTTATTCCTCCATGCATATCATGTCGGTACTCAAAGGTCAAGGTCATATTTTTATACCAGTGATCAGGGAGGCATCAGCATTTGCTTGGTTATGACTAATGCTAAAATAATATTACTATGGCGACATCCAAGATGGCCATCGTCTCAAGAACCCTTCGATAAGCATGCATATAATAAATGAATAATGTTAAAATAATACTATGACCTCATCCAAGATGGTTGTCGTCTTAAGAAACTTTCGATAGAGAACTGAGTTCGTGCCTTGGAGCTGTACAAAAATGTTAATTCTCTTTTGGACTTTGACAAAATCTGATGATTGGCTTTTCCTAGTGATGGACATGAACCTAATATTAGCATTGATATGATAAATGAATAACGTTAAAATATATTACACCATCCAAGATGGCCATCGGCTGAACATGTTATGTGTTCTTTCATGTCAATATCGTAATGAGATACTCTACGAGACGCTTTAACAGAGTGTATCTCATTTATGTTGGAAGTAACAGTTATGCACACGGTAGGAACCTATAGTAGCATACAGTAGCCAGTCACACATACTTTAAGGTCTGTTCCCGGAGCTGTTCGCAGCTAATCAGCGAAAGGGTATGTCCACATCAAAGGAATTATCACACCATTTCGCCTCTATGTTCTTATCTTTTCTGTGCCGGCACTTTATGATTGGCTGCTGTTTGTTTCTGCAATGGCCTAAGAGAGCCTACTTTTATAGAGGCACAAGTACTCGATTGACCGATAATTGTTTCTGTTGCACCAGATTAAATTGGTAGTCGTCTCAAGAAACCTTCGATAGAGAACTGAGTTAATGCCTTGGAACTGTACAAAAAAAATTTAATTCTCTTTCGGACTTTGACAAAATCTGATCATTGGCTTTTCCTAGTGATGGACGTGAACCTAATATTAACATTGATATGGTAAATGAATAACGTTAAAATAGATGACACCATCCAAGATGGCCATCAGCTGAACATGTGATGTGTTCTTTCATGTCAATATCGTGATGAGATACTCTATGAGACGTTACATAGTGATAGACAAGACCATCCTGTTCAGTAAACAGACATTCAACATTGGTTTTCTCATATTCCTTCTAACAACCTTTCATCTAGCAGCCTGCTGGAGACATGTCTCATGCTCTACCATTCCAATTCGGTTTTTCGGAAGGGATATGTATAGTCCTCGCAGCTTTCTCAACGATCACTCGTGCACCGGCCGTCCACTGTGCTTTGCGTGTGCGCTCAGGGTCAACACGACATCTCGCTGGCACCTGCTACTGGTCCTCTAATATATATTTTGTGGTAAGTGTTTCTTCTGCATCGTGGTGGCGAGTAGATATATAAAACAAATGTATTATTATTATATTACTGACAAGAGGGATAGACTGTACATTTCCGAAACATGCAACGCTTTAACAGAGAGTATTAAATGTATCTCATTTAAGGCACTGTCTACCTCGAACTTTTTCCCATGTCTACGCCGAGAAGCGCGGCAGTGATAAGGCGACGCTGCCACGTGCATCAAGTACACTATAGCCGCTAAACGCAAGGCTCTGAACTGGCGTGCAGTGTTCTCATCGTGCTGCGTGAACTTATGGGACTTTCAGCGGTGACCATATAATTTTTTTAGTGGGAAGTCTTTAGAAAGGTTCAATGCAGGCCCCTATAGTCGTTGTGTATGTATCTGATGTGTTCATTTTGAGCTCCAGCGCCTTGGAAAGGCCGTTTTTAGCGGTTTTGGAGTACTCTGAATTGATGTTTCTAACGTACGTGATATTTTGAAAGTACTTGACAGCTCTCGTCTGAAGTGTGTGTTCTTTTCTTAGATCAGCACATTGGACACACGCTTAATAGTTTCGTTGAAAAACGTGTATTTCGAACACTCTGCAACGCAATTCAAGCACTAGGTAGACGGGCGCCTTAAGTTGGAAGTAACAGTCATGCACATGTTCAGAACCTATAGTAGCATACAGTAGCCAGTCACACATACAGTACAGCCTGTTCCCGGAGCTAGTCGCAGCCAATCAGCGAATGGGTACGTCTACATCAAAGGAACCATCACACTGTTTCGGCTCTATGTTCTTATCTACTATGTGCCGGCACTTTATGATTGCCTGCTGTTTGTTTCTGCAATGGACTAAGATAGCCTTCTTTTATAGAGGCACAAGTACTCGATTGACCGATAATTCTTTCTGTTGCACCTGATTAAATAAAATTTAACATGTTAGTTAAGGGGTTTAAAGTGTACTTTCAAGTGTTGTCTTCTGTTTCACGTTGTGTGTATAGTATTCATGGGGTACTCACACATTCGGCATACAACTCATCCATATTTTTTTTGGCTTTTAACATATCTCAGTTTGTTGTAAGTTGTCCATCCTTAATTTTATTTATGTATATGCTTTCATATATATATATATATATATATGTATATATATATATATATATTTCAACCTAGTCATTAACGTCTTTACAACATTATGCAGCTAGACTTCCCATCACTCTTCACAGAAGGTCCACGAATCATGCCTGCATGAATGTTCTTCCATGATAGTAGGTTGTTAGATACCTCTGAGTCAGAGTACTAGGTTCCAATCTGTGTTTCTACACATAGGTAAGTGTTCTGCATGTCGAATTCAGTCATGCCAGCTGAAGGCTATCGTGCGCCTAGCAGGAGCTGTGTGACCTTTGGAGCCTTACATAACACTCTGTTGGCTAGTGTTATTCGTTAAACTTGACAAGGCCTGCACGGCGCTTGCATCGTCACCCAACCATCTGAGCTGTCTCACATATTCCACAGCATATATCAACAGTCGCGTTCTGTTGCTAGTGTTGTGCACTGAATGTATTGGTCTGTTTCAGTTGGTTTGTAAGGAAGTTATTTGCTAGCCTGTTGTACTGTCCAGAATAGTCTGGTAGTGTATAACATCGTTAATTTTTTCATTCTATTTTTGGTTGTTAAGAGCTAACCGTGTTAGCGATGATTCGAGCTGTCGTGCTTATGTTGTAGGACTGATGGTGATCGTTTATATTAATATATTAATGTTTTTTACAGTTTATTATATTTTAGAATTTTTTTAAATCTTGTTTTTCTCAGAGGTGGAGGTCAACTTAATATTGAGAAGGATTAAAATAAATGAATAACACCGAAATCATATACATACTTTAACCTTTACTTACAGACTTGACATAATACAAATACATAATCACATTTGATATATGCTCAACATAGTGTTCATTCGAGCGAAACCTTTATGTTGACTGATTTAGCAGAAGAACAATATCTTCTGTGAGCCCCTTCAATTGGCTCTTATTCGAATATACTGCAATGCAGTTATCGAATGGGTAGGTCTTGTAGACTGTAGCAAAGTTACAGTTGCTACCTTCATGTTGTTTGGTCCAGCTACGCTTCCTGAATTTCTTGCTGCAATTCTTGCACTCACTTCCTGATGAACGACGAACATAGCCTTTGCATGTATTGTTATGTCTATACACACCATCACTTCGGGCAAACATGGTATCACAGGTATCACAGTGGAATGTTTTGTATGCCGGGCTGAACATGCAATGGCTACTTTCATGCCAACGTGAATTATACCTTGTGTTAAAAGTATTTCCACAGTAGTTACATTGATGGCGTATCGCTTGCATCGTCTCTTCAGGACCCCTTGCTGTTGGCCAGGTTGTAGACGGTAAATCTTCTGCTATTGGTTCCATCCTCATATTATAGCAGGGTGCACAATTGTAGTAGTTACGATGATATCGTTATGCGTGTAGTGGCTCTTCAGTGTACCTAGCTGTTGATGCCGATGCTGGCGATGGTGAGTATTCATCCATTGATTCTGTCTTCATATTGTTGTAAACAAGACTTCTTTTCACAACAGTGCTCGACAACGGAATTATCTTCATTTTATGTGATGTTCCCTTATATATATTATACACATGTCAATTTGTATTGCTTGTCTCGGCTCTCCTCAGTGAACGACAGCCTCGCATAGCATGTTAGGTTCCTTTCTGCGCAGTGGTGTTCTCACTTTATTACAGCAATAGCTTACATTTTATGCTTCATATGTCTCTTCGCATTGTAGACATATGGAAGTGATATGTTACAGTAGTGAAATGACTGTTCCCACCATTGTTTTCATAGTAGTGTGCATTGCCTTTAATGCTTTATCATTGTGTATGGTCTGAGATAACCCTCGCACATATGTTGGGGGAGACTCTGAGATAACTCTCCTGGCTTGGAATGCAGGCGTGTGGTGTATATCATCTAGTTGGACGGTCTTAAACGATAATTTAATTTGGGAATGCTCCGAGATAGCCCTCCCGGCTTGGCATGAAAGAGCGTGAAGTATTTCATCTTGTAGGAAGGACTTACATGTTTATTGATTTTGGGAAAACCATGAGATAACTCTCTGGTCTGCTGTACATGTGTAAGTATGATTGATTCTCTACTTTACATATCTTTTTCAAAATATATATATTTCCGAAACTCACATCGGGGGGCTGGGATGTGCGTAATAAATATGCCTTTCGAAACATTTTACCATATAGTATCTCGTGAGACGTCGTGGAAGCAAGACCTACAATGGACGGTCTGCTCGACATGTGTAAGTATGAAACAATTGAAGTATACTCGGATTTGGGAAGACTCTGAGTTCTCCCTCCCGACTTCGCATGCACAATATATATATCGCTCTTGCGCTGGAAGAGTGCCGGTAAAACCATGTAAACGTGTTTTTACTCTCTCTCGTTGAGACAGGGGCTATAACATAATATTATTATTATTATTATTATTATTTTAAAGCAAATTCGAGTTTGTTTTTTAATACTACCTCTTGGTACACGACTCAGCTGTCACAGCACCCACTGTATCCATTGCATCACCTTGGCTCTTCTTGGGATGTGAGATGTTGACGTCCTTGAAAAGTCGTCCGGTGTTTACATGCGTCCCCCCTCCTACTGGCTCCCAGTGCCTCGGCATGTGTCTCTTCACATTTACACGTATTTTCTCGATGTGACCTTCCACTTGTGTCTTAGAAGTGGGCGCGCACGTACGTGTATGTAAGTATGCTGCATGACTTCTTTTTTTACGTACTGACTGATCGTACAGCCTGGCTGCAGCATATGTATGTCATGGAGGCATGTCGGCCATCTCTCTCTCAGGGACACACCTGCCCCCTGCCCTGTGCCTGCAGGAGCGCGAAGTGTGCACTCTATTCCACTACTCTACAAAGGCCCTGTCGAAATGGAATGCTAGTGGGTGCCATTTAACTTGTCATCTATGCATTCCATCACTGCGACCTCTCCTAGCAATGGAGTGCATGTGCGTGGTGTTTTTTTTTACATGCGCACTCTATCTGCTATGCTACTGAAGCCGTCGCAATCGTACTCAAAGTTTTGATTTCAGATGTCGAGTTCTTCGAGCAGATTTGTACTAAGTTTATTCGTCATCCCTTCCAAATCTTGCTGCAATTCTCTCTGAAAATGTTTCGTCATGGTGAGGGACTTCGTACTGATGGCACCAAGGTTCGCTTCTAACTTCCTACTTATTGCTTGCAGCATGGTCGTGTCATTAAGGTGACTGCCTAGATTCGCTCGGCCATATCATTCGAGGATTTGTCATTAAGGAGACTGTCTAGTTTCGAGCGAGACCGCTAACTTGATCGCCTACATCATTAATTTTTCTTCTCCATAGCTGCAAACGCACCGCCTAACATGAGAATGAAGTTTTAACATGCACTCTACCCATTGCGTCACCGCAGCACCCATTGAAATGTGATGACATTTAACTTGTCATCTAAGGCCCCTCTCTTTGGACATGCCTGCCTCCTCCCCTGTGAATACGAGTGCATGAAGTTGCACTCTACCCATTGCATTACTGCGGCACTAACCCCAATGTTATGGAATGCAAGAGCATGAAGTCTAGTAGCCCGAGGCATGCGTCTCTCTCTCGGGACATGTCTGCCCTCTCCCCTGTGAATGCAGGAACATGAAGTTGTGCTCTATTCATTGAAATTGAATGCTAGAGTGTGAACTCCCGTAGCCCGAGGCATGCATCTCTCTCGGGACACATTTGCCCCCTCCCCTGTGAATGCGAGAGCGCACTGTTTTAACATGCACTCTATCCCCTAAGCTACTGCAGCCCCCCATTGACATAGAATGCTAGAATGTGAAGTCCCATAACCTGAGGCAGGCATCTTTCTCGGGACATGTCTGCCCCCTCCCCTGTGAATGTGGGAGCATGAAGTTGCGCTCTACCCATCGCATCACCGTGTCACCCTTGCTATGAAATGTGAGAGTGTGGTGACCCATAGCTTCCACACCTATGTCCTGGCTGGCGTCTCTGTTGGGCGCCTCCATCGTCGATGCGTGAATGTGAGAGCGTGAATTTGCGCTCTACCCATCGCATCACCTCGGCACCCTTGCTATGGAATGCGAGAGCGTTGTGTCCCGTAGCTTCCGCAGCTATGTCCTGTCTGGTGTTTCTGTTGGGGGCCTCCATCGTCGGTGCGTGAATGCAAGACCGTGAAGTTGTGCTCTACCCATTGCATCACTGTGGCATCCTTCAAATGGAATGCATGAGCATGAAGTCCATATCAATGTTTTGGCTGTGTCTCTGTTGGGAGCCGCCATAGGTGCGAGAATGCAAGAGCATGAAGTTGTGCTCTACACATTCCATCACTGCAGCACCCTTCCAATGGAATGCATGAGCGTGAAGTCCCGAAGCTATGTTTTGGCTGTGTATCTGTTGGGAGCCACCATCATCGTCAGTGTGTGAATGCAAGAGCATGAAGTTGCGCTCTAACCATTGCATCACTGCGGCACCCTTCCAATGGAATGCATGAGCGTGATGCCTCGAAGCTATGTTTTGGCTGCGTCTCTGGTGGGAGCTGCCATAGGTGCGTGAATGCAAGAGCGTGAAGTTGCGCTCTACCCATTGCATCACCGAGGCCCCTTGAATGCCAGAAAATGACATAACGACTCCGATGCTATGTCCTGATGTCATGGCTGCATCCATGTTGGGAGCTGTCATCATCGGTGCCTGAATGCAAGAGCATGAAGTTGCGCTCTACCCATTGCGACACTGTGGCCCCTTGAATGCCAGAGCATGACATAACGACTCCGAAGCTATGTCCTGATGTCCTGGCTGTGTCANATCGGTGCCTGAATGCAAGAGCATGAAGTTGCGCTCTACCCATTGCGACACTGTGGCCCCTTGAATGCCAGAGCATGCCATAACGACTCCGAAGNATGTCCTGGCTGTGTCTCTGTTGGGAGCCATCGTCGTAGGTGCGTGAATGCAAGAGCGTGAAGTTGTGCTCTTCCCATTGCTTTACCTCGTCCCCTTGAATGTCAGAGCATGACGTAACGACTTCGAAGCTATGTCCTGGCTGCGTCTCTGTTGGGAGATGCAGCCGTCGGTGCCTGAATGCGAGAGCGTGGAGTTGCGCTCTTCCCTTTACTTCACTGTGGCACCTTTTCTTTGGAATGCATTAGCGTGTTGTCCTGGCTGCGTCTCTGTTGGGAGACGCAGCCGTCGGGGCGTGAATGCAAGAGCGTGGAGTTGCGCTCTACCCATTGCTTCACTGCGCCCCCCTTGAATGCCAGAGCATGACATAGCGACTGGGCGTCGTCTTCAGGAGCCACAACCAACATGGCTGACCCCTTGGCGTTGGTTTAGGGAGCCTCCGTGAGCTAACATGGCCACCAGGGTATTTTTAAAAAAATATTTTTTTTTGAACTTTTAAAAAGTTAAATCAATTTTTTGAAATATTAAATCAATGTTTTGAAATATTGAATCAAACTTTTCAAAATGTTAATTTTGTAAATAAATTTTTTAAAATTAATTTTGTGAAAAAATAATTTTTTGAAAATAATTATTTTGAAATTTTTTTGCAAATTTTTGCACATTTGGACATTAGCTGCCAAGATGGCCGCCTTCGAATGGCACTGGCTGCAAATATGGCCGCCCCCGAAGCGGAATGCAAACACATGAGGTTTATTATTTTCTTACCAAGCTTCTGGCTCCCGGGCTCCCTGTCACGACGCTGTGTTAGAAACAACTATATCTAACTACTGNCATTTTCTTACCAAGCTTCTGGCTCCCGGGCTCCCTGTCACGACGCTGTGTTAGAAACAACTATATCTAACTACTGATGGACAAAAATTAATATATAGATTAATAAAAATTCACGTAGAAGAAAATGCTGGTAATAAAAATTTACATAATTTAAAATATTAGTATTATAAATGTGTTAAATAATAAATTATGTGATTTTGTTGTTAATAATTCTAAAGGTATTCGATATATAATAAGCGTTTTAAATGTTATTCCTTATTTTATTTTACATGTGCTTCTTCTTATTCAATAAAATTATTTTTTTTTCTCAGACACAATAAAATTAATATTCATTCTTTTTTAATTAATTATTATTCGTTTTTCAAAACGTATTGCAACAATCTTATTATATTTTAAAACATTAAAACTTTGATAATATGCTACTAACGTCCATTGTGGGATGTGGTGAGAATTCTTCTAAAGAAAAATTAGTTCTATTTGACATCTGCCTTACTTAGTTTATCTTCTGTCCTCTGATTGGCTGTTGACTGACCATGACACATCTCTCCACCAATCAACAATGGTGTGGCGAAAGACGACCAGGATGAATTTCTTTATTACTTTTCTTTAATAAACATTTAATGCTGACTACACTCTAGAGAAGAAATGAAAAATAAAAACTATTATTAATACTGAATACTGTCTAGAAACAAATGAAAAATAATTGCACCTGATCAATATACTATTAAAATAACCAAATATTAAACGGTTAACTCATATCATAAAACATAATTTAGAATAATATTAAATGAAGTTAAACATAAGCATGTCCTCTGTAATTATACAAAATGAAAATATATATGACTAACGGGAAACATAACCCCGAAAATCTACCACCTTACATAATTTCAACCCCCCTCCCCGTCCAGGGTTTGGAACAAATTTTACAAATTTGTTACGAACCGAAGTAAACCTATGTTTGGATTCTCTATACTTAATGCAATATGCGATTTCCTATTATACTCAAAATTCACAAAGATTATACATTCAAGTTACAATCTTACAATTTCTGATGAACATGAAAAACATTAACTTACAATCTTTTACATAATTATCCAGTTGCCCAATTTCTTTAATTTTTCTGTCTTAGGTTTTTTAAAACAAAATNACTTACAATCTTTTACATAATTATCCAGTTGCCCAATTTCTTTAATTTTTCTGTCTTAGGTTTTTTAAAACAAAATTATTGGTTCTTACCAAGTTCATACAGTTTGTATTTACTTATTTGACAATTTACTCCTGGTTGGTTTTATCAGCATTCACAATACTTACTCATTGGTGCATTGTCATATAAGCTAATTATTTAAAACTAATTTTGCATATGTATATATATATATATAAGTCTTATATATATGTCTTATATATATATATCGCCCTCTACCCACATCAGTATACATTAGTTACAACTACATTCGCATGTAGACATAATACTCTACCTGCATCAATATACATATTATCTTTGAATGATGGGTTTTATTTCTTGTTATGTTTATTTTTTCTCTATGGCCTGGTTAGTGTCAGATATGTTCATTTATTTAAAAAAAACCTTTTATTGACTTTACAAGATTCAACCCAAATTTCACGTCTCCATATATACATTTAACTACCTTTTGTATCATATTATTTTTTGTATAAAAGATTTGGCGCCTTCTTTGTTATTTATTGTATTACAAATTTGTATCGTATAACATTTCTTTAACTTAAAATTACATTTCCTACCTTAATAATTTGTAAACTTTTTCCTTAAACTAAACTAATTATCTATATAATATTTTTAATTTACAAGTTTTTTTGAATCAAAACCAATTCTGTTTTCTAGATATAAAACTTATATACAATTATTTTCTAATCCTAATTTGTCTAGTTTGTCTTTATCAATTAATTTTCTTTCTCTTTTTCCTACCTCTTACCCTTCTCAATTTTGAACTGTTTTTCTTTCTTTTTTACTACATTCCTCTTACAGTATTTTACGTCTTTTATTTTTACTACTGCCTAAAATTTACCTCCTTTTTTTATTTTATTTTTCCGCAATTTTTCTATGTTTTTTGTTCCCCAGTGCCCTTTTGAACTATTTGGACATGCTGTTTACTTGCCCTCGCCACCACCTAAAATCTTATATTAATTTTCTTTTTTTCCCTTGGCCCTTCTTACTTTGTGTGTATCTGCCACATTTGTCAATCCCATTTCATTACATCATACCCGATTTCTGCATGTTTGTGTTTCCTCCGAGCCCCCCAATGATTTTCTCTCTCTTTCCTTTTTCCTGACCACATGGTGTATACATTCAAATTTTACCAATCACCCTTTTTTACATGTTGTACTATTCTTGAATAAGTGTTCATGGTGTTTATCTAAGACCACACCCCCGTCCCCCAAATTATTTCAATATTAGACTACTTTACCCTCGCTCATTTCTTGTATGGGTTCCCTATTATCTATAAAAAAAATTCCAGCTGCCTTTTCAAACACTAGATACTATTTTTTCATTTAATATACTCTTATTATCTACTGATACAGAATCCTGTTTGTTCATTATGCTATCTTTACATTTCTCCTCCCCATCTCGTTCATTTATTTTAAACTCATTCACTTCAATTTCTATGTAATTTAAATTTTGTTTCCGTCCGTTATGATTTTGTTCACTAACTTCCAATTTGTTTTCCTAATTATTAAATCCATCAGTTTGTTTTACTCTAACACTTTGTATTTATTTCTGCATTGTTTCATTACCCTTTTGTATAGCCTCGATTTTCGCTATTTCTTTTGCATGGTTTCTTTACCTGCTCTAACAGTTTGTATTTCTGTTCGCAATGTTTTCTGCATTGTTTCGAATTTCTCTACTATACGAGACAAAATTCTTTCCATACCGGTTTTTTGTTTTTCTACTGTAGTTTCCTGAATTACCTTTTGCTCAAATCCCAAAAAGTACAAACTTCCTTCTTCATTGCTAATTTCTTTCCATAAATTAAAACATTTTTTTCACAATGTGTACTTATATAAATTTTTCTCCAAACCTGCAAAAAACAAAGTAAATATTTTCTTCTCTCTCTTCTGTACTTCCGTCTCTCAGAAAAATTCTTCCCCGATCGCCCTAGGTGTGTAAACTGCTTACTGCATCTGCATACATACTTTAGATGTTCTCAGCCTACCTCGGGCACCGTATCTCTTCCCTCCCGACGTCTCGAAATGTAGCATACACTTTTTTTCGGGGTCGGTTTTCCCTTTGCCGAAAACTGCAGAATCTGACGTTCTAGAAGTTCGTACTTGAGCTTCAGAAGTTCTGGATGAAAGCAAAGTTCTTCTTCAGCCACACGCTGGATCGTACGTTGTTTCATTTCATACAAATCACAACTTTGCCATTAGTACGTTATACACAGTTTTTAATATTTGAATTAATTATCCAAGTCGTCAGTTATTACCTTTAAGGAAAAATCATATAAATGCAATTCAATTTTTCTCCAAATTTTATTTCACACGTGCTTCTTCTTCAACAAAATTATACATTTATCTTTTTTTTCTGAAATATAATAAAATTTATATTCATTCTTCTTTAATTCATTTTTTCAGAGCGTATTGCAACAATTTGATTATATTTTAAATCATTAAAACTTTGATAATATGCGACTCGTGTCCATCGTTGGAGGTGGTGAGAATTCATCTAAAGAAATAATTAGTTCAATTTCACATCTGCCTTACTTATTTTGTCTCTGTCCTCTGATTGGCTGTTGTCTGATCATGACACATCTCTCCGCCAATCAGCAATGGTGAGACGAGAGACAACCAGGATAATTTTCCTTATTACTTTTGTTTAATAAACATTTAATACTGACTGCATTCTAGAGAAGAAATGAAAAATAACAAACACAATATAAATACTGAATAGTGTCTAAAAACAAATAAAAAATACACTCACCTGATCTCTATATCAATAAACTATTAAAATAACCAAATATTATACTGTCAACTCATATAATATAACATAATTTGGAATAATATTAAATTAAGTGACAACATAAGCAAGTTCTCTTTAATAATATATAATGAAAATGTCTACGACAAACGGTAAACAACCCCGAAAATCTGCAATGTTACAAGGTGAAGAGTAAAATGGTTCCTCAGCTACTTGCCACATACAGCATCATGAAGGCGACGTTCCTACCAACTAAAACACCAGTTCAGCTACAATGCACAAAAGAACTGAAATACACATTTATTCCACATTCTTCCCGTCCTTCTGAATATGTAACATAAATGGATTGGCTAGCTTATGTCTTCAAACATCATACCAAGGAGACATACATCTATGACAAAAATTCCAATATATCCTGGACTGCATTTAAAGCTTCTGGTGTTACAACCGCAGTGGTTCCAGGAATACGGGCACTTTTACCTATGTTTTACGAGCCATCATCGTGAATAACAATGAACTGTCATGGCATGGGCGTCATTCACACAATTATATCATTATTGAATCCAGGCCAGACCACAATGATAACTGTCAATCAACCTCTCTTTTCATAGTGTATAAAGATTCAGTGGAATTGGCCAGATGTTTATGGAGAGGTCTAATTCGTTGTTCTATTTGTAACTTTCCATGTAGAGGAAGGGTTTCCGAGAGTATTGTGGAGACTTCTTGACAGCCCTGGTTGGTCTGCCCTTGAGGCTAGTAAACTTTTTCTACAGATACAACAACTGCCAGTGTTCTGAAAGTAACACACATTGTATAAGCCAAGAGTTTTCACCAAGTCACAGCTGACATGCTGTACATTATTCTGAAAGAAACTTATGATTCCGAAGCTCATGTACAAACTATGGAACTGTGGATGAAAAGGTAATCTGAACAGAGTTCAACATTCCAGTTTTGCCTACTTGTTTTGAATTTAGAGATGCTCCTTTTGAGTTTTGCTTATTCTATACATGTAGGTAATTATGACCTCTTCAAGGAATGTATCAAGTAAATGTTGCCATGGTTTTTCTGCTAGACCATTTTTATTATGCGAGATGGCTGGCCATTTATGTAAAGGATTTGGAAGAGCTTCCATTATGTTCACCAGTAATTCATTCCGAGTTTAAGGGAGGAAATTTTGTTATACAGAACTCATCCAATCCTTTTTCTGCTATTGCTGTATACCAGGCGCATGAGCAATACAACAAGAAGGTGATGGTGGTGCGGTCGGCATTCTTCAGGATTCATCTGCGTTGTGGAGGTGGGCTATGGCAGGTCCTTAAATACAGAGATAGGTCAATGAATTCACAATTCAAACTAAATCACCATCCGGACACGAACCAATGCATCATAAAGATTACCATTATTTTCAATAAAAGTTTGTAGATTACATTAATAGATCGAAGACCAGTTTCATTAGTATTTGAAGTCCTTTGGAGGAAACCTCAGGTGATCTAATATCACTGTAAAATCGCATGGTTTCTGATGCTGAATCTGTAAAGCTGCTGAGAGAATCTGAGCAAACAGGCATTGAATTGTACCATTGGTTTGTAAATGAAAGACTTGTTAAATGATCCACTGTGAGCATCTTCGCACCTATGAAGGCATATAAACTGATACTTTTTAAGTTAAAATAAGTAACGCTACTGGGAAAAGCACTGTCCAAATTATACAGAGTCTGGTACACCTATTTCAGAGACATCTTACTGTAAGTTTGAATCGAAAGCTAAGCAAGCACAATTTCTTCACGTATTAAAACTGTCCATAACCTTCTAGTTTATCTTGTGCTGGTCACATTCGACTTACAATTGGGAAGGCCGATTTTCTCAATTCTCTCGAATAATTATTGAATGAAGATGATCGCAGGTTTCCTAGTACGTGTGATGCAATTGTGTATGATTGTACTTCTCTCATTCTCTCAATTCAGCCACATGTATTACATATTTTTCAAGAATACTGTGACCGGGAATTCCATTGGTGCATTTTGGGATATGTCCAGAGCGTCTCTGCTTATAGGCTTGACATTTTTGGGATATGTACAGATCACAAAGCTTAAAGAAGAACCTACATGATGGTAGAGGTGAAGGAATTCGTCGTCAAGTTGTACCGAATTCACCAATGCCCCGCAACTGGCGTTAATTTATTTGGAACTGCTACAACGAAGACGACTTGGTTTCTCTCCTAGAAACACATTTAGTTGAAAATGTAAAAAGTGTCAAGGTCGTCACAATCATTACAGATAAATATGCCAGCTCTGAAACTGCTTCCACATATCTTGATGGACTTGTATGCACAACTTTTGAGGAGGCAGATGGGCAGATTATAGTCCACACAAGATATGCAGTCACCCATGGAGCCAAGACCATTCTCGTAAGAACTGTTCATACTGATGTTTTGGTTCTTGCATTATCTTTTTTATTTTAGTTTAGGACATTGGGCCTTGAAGAATTGCTGGTTTCAAGGCACTTTTGTCAGAAACAAAGGTATATTCCAGATCATGCCATTGCTCTGGCACTTGGTTCAGGTAAATCTGTTGCTCTGAGGGGCTTCCATGCATTCACAGGCTGTGACACTGTTACGATATTTGTATTCCATGAGAAACTAAGTGCCTGGGACATATGGAAGTGTTACAATAAGGCTACATGTGACACAAATATTTCTTGGGCATGACTCTGCAAAAGGCATTCTTTCGACTTCAAACGAAATACTGTTTGACAGACTACCTCAGAGACAAGAAGCACTCTGATAGTATTCTTTGAGAGATGTTTATAAACGCGACCACATTTGGGGATAATGCACGAACCCTCATGTGGAAACACAGATTCCAGATAATTTAGGATGGATGAAAGATCTTTCGAACTTGGTAGTGAAGTGGACATCTCTTCCCGCAGTATGGCAGGGCTGTCGTGATCTTGTTCTTCAACTTTAAACTGCAGCTGTAGACATTCCCTAGTAGAATGTGTGCCTCTCCTTTGTGTAAATTGCGAGAATTGCACCAACATTACAAAGCGGGCCCTTTGTTTCATTTGATAAAAAATAATGTTTTTGATTTCATAAATTTTAGTGGAACATGACAAATATTAATTTGGGAAGTCAATGGTAAATTGTGTGTTGAATTTACTTTTTTTTTCAGCCAGGAATGCATGAAAGATGATGCTGAAGAAATGGTCATTGATGATGTAAAGAAGACATGATAATCATTAATGTGGAAGAAACTAGTTTTTGGTTGAGTGTTATAACAAATACACATGAATACTGTCAATAAATAATGTCATCCAAAGGAATGCATGGAAACAAAACGGTATCACATTATAAATGTTGCATTGGTCTATTTTGGTCGCTATACTGAATATAATGCCCCAAGTACTTCCAACAACATTTTTGAGTATTTACTTTCATTTAGCACCCCAAAATACATATAAATAAACACACGAGTTAATATATTGAATTAATTATAGCAGTTAGTCATGTATGAGGTGTGTTTTGGGAAGCATGGCAGCCATTTTGTTTGGGGATTAGTTTTCAGGGGGCATCCTTCCTAAATGTAAACAAAGGATATGGACATGAAGTGTAGCAAGTTTGATGCTTACCTCAAAATCAGCAAGCTCTCGTCTTCGGCCGCGAAAATTATGATGCTTCTTTTTTTTTTGGGCGATTCGGGAATTTTTTTTAGGGAAAAAGGGGAATTTATAAGGCAAAAGCGACATTTTGGCGTTGTTTTCCTAGCGCCGCACACCTATCGCTAGAGCGGGAAACATATGTGACTCGTGCGGCAGGCTGTGTCATGCTATCAATTATACCCCCCAATGCTAATGGCTTTACAGGTATACTACTACTACTACTAGCATTCTCTGAGAATGCATGCCTACATAGAGGGGCTGTCTTTGCTGGTACGAAAGTTTTTTTACAAGCCGCAGTGTACTGTCTACACCCTATCGACTAAAGCGTACGTGGTCCATCATGTAATGTCTTTACAAACATATATCATTGCAGTAGTGTACTGTTTTTTTTTAAAGTGCTTTTAATATATATACTAGCACTTTAGTATGGGGTGTGTGCGTGTATGATAACCCCCAGAAATGAGAACACTGTGAATTTCATGACATACAAATATATATTACCACATATACATATGTATATTATACATTGTTTTTTTTTGCAGCATACTCTTCGTCTGTACCCGGGGTTGAAATCGGCAGGCTTCTCGCACCTGGCGGCGGTAGGCAGCTGGACGCCCTAAGGCGGTGGCTGGACATCCTCCTTAGTATTGTCAATCACAGCAGCAGAGTTGGCAGGTTCAACCAAAGGTTCTTGTGGAAGGTAAACTCTTATCGCCTCTTGCAATATAATCAATAATCATATTTATCTCTTCGCTGACCTGACAGAACTATATATTCACTTCTCTGTAATGCATAATAGCTTAGCGACTATGTGAATTTCTTCGGTTACTCTAATTTATACCTTCATTCTGCAGGCTGAATACAAAGTTTGGTTGTTCGTGTAAGACATTCTAGATTGCGTGCCTGAATCTACATGCACCCAATTTGGCATGTGGTCTAAGTAAATTTGTTCTCAACTGTAGCTGCCGTATCGTATATAATGTCCAACCGGAACCCTTTCCCATATATTCTTCTTCCTCGTTACAAATTTTCTGTATACTAGCTTCAACGCTATCTTCAATTTCGTGTGTGTTATACAGAGGTAAATTCGTGGTCTTGAAGGCACTCTCGCTATATTCATCTTCGTGTGGTTCTGGTTTGGTATATTTACAGTCCAACCATATATTATATTTTATCGCACCTTCTTTTTCAATCTCGCATGTAAGTTGATCTACAATATTCTGTTTCATATGCTTAAGATATGTACAAATACCTCCCACCATGTCGGATGAATAAGATGCAACATACGTCTTCATAAGACCTCGGAATGCAGATTCTTTCAGTATGAACCTATTCTTATTTGGCAAGTCTACAACAGGTGCTGGTGTAGGTGCTTTATATGTGCACGTTTTGGCATGGTTGTAATGCGACTCGCGGCATAGTTTTACCTGATAGTTGTGTATTTTGAGTCGCATGCTGTCTGGAACATCTGTTACGTCATAATATTTGAATTCACGGCCACACTTATAGCAACAAGTAGTATAGTGAGCCCATTGCGTCTTCTTCAAACATTTTCCAGATTTCTCATGTTGGTAAGCACTGCTACTGTTACTGAAGGTCTTGGCGCAGTAGTAACATGAATATCTTGATGTCTGGGGTGAACTGTCCATGTCCAGGTCTGATGTTGGCGGGGGTGACAGCGCTCCGGTATCCAATGCCACTAATGTCTGTCCTGCACATGTTTTTTCAGATCTATCCAATATGCCGCGCTTCTTAGCTGGAATAAGAGGGAGTCCCTCGCACGTTGCGAGATGTCTTTTTAAGTTATCGAGTCTTCCAAATTGCGACTTATACTGTTCACATGTTAAGCTAGATTGTTTCATGTTCATAGAACAAGCAGTTTCATGTCGCCGAGCATTACAGCTCTTAGTAAATGGTTTCTTGCATAAACAGGACAAATGACTTTCGCCGTATTTTCCATCTTCGTTCGAGACGATGTATACTCTTCGAATAACAACTAAGGCGATTCCATTAATTTCACACACACACACACACACACATATATGTTCAAATCTTCATATTTCGTCGGTGGGATTTAAGTTTTTTTATGTGTTCTGTAAAACATATATTCAACTAATGCCTCTCTACCGCTACACTCTGTTTTACATCTCTCATGTCGCCGCGCTTTGCTACTTTTATTAAATATTTTACCGCATTTACGGCAATGTTTCCTGCGCGTTGGTGAAGGATTGTGCTCATTGTTCACATGAAGGTCAGAAGTTGGTGATGAAGGCGTATCAATACTTTGTACAGCAGACATCTGATCGCCACAATTTTGTAACGTTGACAATGCGCTGTGTTGCTTAGAATGTAGAGAAACGTCTTTGCCCTTTTTCATATGTATGTTTAAACTGTCTATACGAGTGAACATACCTTGGCATATATCGCATCGATATCCTGTACGATATGGATTCAGCTTGCATTTGTGATTTATATGTCTCTTCGCATTGCAGGTATATGCAAATGTGCCGTTACAGTAGTGGCACGGATGTCTAGGAGATGCGCCTGTTACAGCCATTGTTTTCTTAGTAGGGTAGATTGTCATTAATGATGTTGATGGTGCGGATTTTTCTTTTGCGGATATCTTCCTATTAAAAACTTGCTTTATTCTCAGCAAATACTGACTGACCTATGTAGGAAGAAGAGCTTTGCATGTTGCGCTATGTCTTTTTAAGCTATTGTGTGTTCGAAAATATGATTTGCATTTTTCACATGATAAGATAATATATTTAATATTTTTTTGGCAACCAGTCTCGTGTCGACGAGCATGGCCTTTTTGAGAAAAAGTCTTCTTACAGTAATGACATAAATGACTTTCTCGATTATTTCCCATCGTAGAAAAAACAGCTCTGTTCACTCTTCGAAGCCCGAATAGTCAATGAGTCGGTCATCCTATCCTATACTAACATATATATACAGATGCAGCGGCGGTGATCTTTATGGATGCTTTCGAGACATGTTAGGCTTCTGTAAATGATATGTTGCAGTAGTGATGTGATTGTTCCTGCCATTGTTTTCATAGTAGTGTGCGTTGCCTTTAATACTTTATCATTGTGTATGGTTGGGCAGACTCTCAGATAACCTACGCACGTATGTTTGGGAAGACTTCAAGATAATTCTTCAGGCTTGGCCTACAAGAGTGTGATGTGACATATCCAAAACGTTAATGTATCGCTTTTACTATGATATAATGAGAGCACGGTATGCCAATGCCGTGAGTCTGGTCTATACAAAAAAATTGTAATTTTGGTTTTATTAATTGTTTGTGTTTTTGAATTTTATATAATATATATTATTTTACAGTATTTTAAAGCTGTGGCACTGCCATTTATTGGCGTAATTGGTGTTTCCTTGTACCTGTTGCATCATTTCGTCGCATTTAAAATTAACATTTTCCTAGACATGAGGATAATTCATAAGAGCCACACAGTGAAGCCTAAGTTATTAGTTATTAGGGGTGCATGAAACAGGAGGAAGGTAGGGGGTTCGGGGTATTACATCCTCTACTGGCATGTATTTTAACTCGTACACTGACTGGCATGCGCCTAGCAAAGTTTGCAAAAGCCTGAGGGAAAGTAATCTTTCACGTTGAAATAAAAGTGTCAGGTAAACATTTTAAGAATTGAAATTATTTTATATTGCTTTTTATGTACATAAGAGTAATAATTAGCAAAGTTGTAAAATATTTACATATATAATAATTACACAGTTTCACTTGATCGACGTATGAGTAAAGTGATGGGGTTCATAGCAATGTTAATTTTACGCATGACAGAATAATACACAATGGGCATAGAAGTAGCAGGGCTTTCAAAAGTATCCAGTTTACAGTGATCAGCCTATACCTTAATAAATTGTGAAGCAACAACAAGTTTAATTTCAGAAAATTTACACTACCTGCTTCAGTAATAGTTCAGCATAGTTAGAAATTTATTTATGCCTTTATTCCGTCAAAAGAAACACTTGAACGTCACAGATCCGCAGCAGATTTCATGTGATGCCACTCACAGACTGTGGCGAATATACGTTTCCATGAAATATTCACTGCCACATTTTTTCCAAATCTGGAAAAGTCTGTATTAAACGGATAGTATGGCGTGTCTTTAATAAAATATTCCTAAATGTCAATTTCGTTCTCCCGCAAATTTCTACCTTAGTACTCGAGGCGGGGCGCATTACCTGGAGATATTTTCTCGTTTGAGGCTCAGAAACTCTGGAGCAATAAGGACGACACTGTCACCCGCATCAAGTGCCTAATCACCGTTACGCGCAACACTCTGAACTGGTGTGGCGTGTTCTCGACACCGTGCTGTTAGGAGCAGTGATATTTTTCACAGTTTTATTTCGTCACAGTAACAGCCAACGTACTAACTTCGCTGAGGTTCGATTCTACCTTAGTGGTTAATGTGCCCGGTGCGGTCTTGTCATTAACACAGGTGCCGAGTTTTAGCGCTGAGACCATCAACTTGAACTCCCACATCGGTATTTTTTTTCCATGGCTGCCATCGTGCTGCCTATCGCATCGATTTTCTGTACTTGCCGGTTAGTTACGCCTTTTTGGAGTGCATTGTGGCCTGTAATTGACATCAATTAGCGAGTGACTCAAGACTAAGTAGCTGTGCAGTCTTCGGAGACGGCCGTAATTTAAATCGATTGCTGTGTGACTCAGACTGGAAGTCTTGTCTTGGCGAGCGAACTGTAAATTAACATAAATTAAATCAATTAGTGCTTCCGGTGATTCAAGACGGTGCAGCTGTCGGTTTTCGTGCTGGCCTGACGTAAATTACGATAAATGGCGTGACACCCACGCTATATTTCGTCTTTAACGGAGTTCTTAAATGCCCCTGTCGGTTTGTCCCAGGTTAACGAAACTGACCCCGACACATCAATCCCAATCCACCTTTAACGACGTTCTGCTACGCAGACACATTATTTATATCAATTATGTCTCAAGATGCTGCTAGGGGGACACCTGCCCTCCTTCGCATCAAGGGTGAGAACACAATGACACATTTATCCTAATTTGTTTTTTTTACCGGTGTCTGGCTGCCTTTGTAGCGTCAGAAGTATCTAACACCTGTCCCCTCCTATAATTAAGCCCAAATTATGTTTTGTTCTCAGAGGGGGAACGCTAGCGTAATTTGAGGGTACTCATATATACGAGCCTTGCATTGGGATAGTATTCGGTGTTGTGTTCTCGAGGAAGACGTTGCTAGCACTATTTTCGCCCGTTATGTCTACCGGTGACAATATGCCTGGCGTTGAGGTGATCAGTACTCTGCCTACATCTCTGGGTACGAAACGCGGGCATTCGCCTTCCCCTGCGAAGGCCATCGAGAAGAAGAATATTGCAATTAAGAACGCTGTTATTTGACAGTTTTTCGGTATTATTTCACCTACACGTGCTGTACTACGTATTGGTCTGTGGGAGTGCCTAGACCTGCTGACGACGCGTGTTCACACAACCGCGATAGCCATGCGAGAGGACATTACTGAATAAGCATATTGTGCAAACTTAAAAAAATGTGACGTGTATGCAGGCCTTGGAGTTCCTAGCTTCGTCCACAATACTACCCCTTACTTCTACTAAAGAGTGGTTGGTCAGCTACTTCGATGAATGTGTTAAAGCTGACTTTTTTCAACTGGATGAAGCATCTACTATCATCACCAACGGCGGCGCCGCTGCGGAGAAGCTGCTACCCTCCTACACCACGCGCGTCGAAGCCAAGAACTTCACTGCGGCGAATGGGTCCTCATCCTGCACCGACAATCAAGTGAGTTGCTAACATATGATTTCAAACGGGCATTTCCAAACTTACTCAATGAAGCAAGCAGCACTTCTGGCAATATTACAGATTACGTTTCGTTCATTTCTTTTCGGAGCAGCGGTCGTCTATACAAATGTACGTACCCGTCAGACGTAACTCAGCCGTATATGCTGCAACTGAAATAGTTTCCTACTGCCAAGATTCTTTCAACGCCTAGCAGGGACATTTGGAAGCACCAACGACAAGGCGTGCAAGTGTTTGTCAATGTGGACCACCCGAAGACTGCGATCGATATACATCCATCCCGGCTCCTTCACAAAGCCATCGAAATGGTGAATTTAAAGAGAAAGGCAGGTGTGATGTGTGACGAGGTTCGCTGTTGTGTATTCATTCTACGTCTGTTTTTTTACTTGAAACGTAACCCGTGACGAGGGTCATTATACATTAAAGTCATATTGATTATTGCGAAATACAATGTGTGTATGTACGTATTGTGTTTAATAAAACACGTATTGTGTTTAATATAAGTCTGTGCCATGCTTTTTTATTTTTTATTAAAAAAACAATCCTTTTTTCTTAAATACTGTGTGTGTGGGTTGAGGTCAATTGAATTAATTTGGGCCCTGTCTGCATGTTTATATCATGCAGATGGTGGGATGGGGTGGTACCTTACATTGTCAGTTCGTTTCACGAATTTTTTTTATGTGCCAAGTTTATAACCCTCAAATTTTTTATTAAATATTCACTTACGGCAGATATTGAATTGTCATGATTAATTTCCAAGTTTTTTACTCTTGGCATTAAATTAAGTTTGCTCACTGCGAAATATAATGTGTGTACGTATTGCGTTTGGTGTTTTAATTTGGATTCGTCTGCATGGTTATGTCGTGCAGATGGTGGGGCGAGGGGTGGCACCTTACATTGTAAGTTCGTTTCACGTTTTTTTTGTGTGCCAAGTTTATTAACCTTCAATGTTTTTAAAAATATTCACTTATGGTAGATATTAAATCGTCTTGGTTAATTTCCAAGTTTTTACTCTTGGCATTAAATAAAGTTTGCGTGCTGCAAAATACCATGTGTGTGCCTATTGCGTTTGGTGTTTTAATTCGGGTTCGTCTGCATGGTTATGTTGTGCAGATGGTGGGAAGAGGGGTGGCACCTTACATTGTAAGTTCGTTTCATGTATTTTTTTTTATGTGCCAAGTTTATTAACCTTAAATTTTTTTTTATATTCAGTTATGGGAGATATTAAATCGGCATGATTAATTTTCCAAGTTTTTTACTATTGGCATTAAATTAAGTTTGATAATTTATCATTATGCTGCTAATCAAGTACTTTTTAAAAAACACTTCAATGTGCGCAGCCTCGCACGATTTAATGGCTAGAGAGGTGGTGGTGGTGGTNTAACTATTGGCATTAAATTAAGTTTGATAATTTATCATTATGCTGCTAGTCAAGTACTTTTTAAAAAACACTTCAATGTGCGCAGCCTCGCACGATTTAATGGCTAGAGAGGTGGTGGTGGTGGTGGTCGTGGTGGCAACATGGCTGCCGCTATGGAGGGGTCGTGCCGGAGGGGTGACTTTGCATCCAATATGGCTGCCGATAATTTAATAACAATTATAATTTTTTTAATTAACTGGCTGGAAAAATGGACACCAACTTCTACTGACTGCAAACATGGTCGCCAACATGGCCGCTGCTGCTGCTGAGGTGGTGGTGTCACTATGGCCATCGCTACAGAGACGTGGCACCATCTAATATGGCCGCCGATAATTTTTAATAAATTTGTAACATAACTTTTTATTTACTGGCTGACAAAATGGTTCCCAACTTGTACTTACTGCAAACATGATCGCCGATAATTAAAAAAAAAATTTCAAACATTTTTTACATAACTTTTTTAATTACTGGCTGACAAAATCGCTGTCATTGAAAATAACTTGTACTTACAGCAAACATGGATGCCAATAATTTGAAAAAAATAAAAAAAATTTTTTACATAACTTTTTACATAAATTTTTTAATTACTGGCTGACAAAATGGCTGCCAACTTGTACTTACAGCAAACATGACTGGCGATTATTTTAAAAAAATTAATAAATTTTTACATTACTTTTAATTTACTGGCTGGCAAAATGGCCACCATGGTATGGAATGCTCTAGAATGTACTGGTCGTCATGGCTTGGTATGTTATAGAATATACTGGCTTCCAAAATGGCAGGTTCGGGAATTTTGTCCAACTATTCTTATAAGTTAGCATAGGCTGTGAATGCAAGAGCATGAATTATGGTAGGGGGTGACTCCTCACTCCTTGACTCCTCATTGCCAAAAAGGAGTCGATTAGCCACAATGTGGGATCATTGAAACTCATTGAAATTATTTTGACAAAATTATATCTTGAGGGAAATTAGGGCAATTTTGGGGGGCAAAAAGGTAATTTTTGGGGGGAAAAGTGGCATTTAGTAGGCTAAACGAGTCATTTTGAAGGAAAAAAGGAAAACAATGACCTCCTGCGGATGCATTCCTCCTGTTCTTGCATTCCACCTATCTTCTGTCCCTGTGTCCCTGTCATGAGCCTGTGTTCGAATGCTCTATTTCTAACTACTAATATGTATGCGTTAATAAAATTCCTTTCATACAGAATTTTCCAATAATGTGGACACTTTCAAAATTTCCGCAGTTGTGGTAGATCACAAAATGCAATTTTTGCTAAAGGATAGTATGTACAAGGGAGAGTAACTTGCCGCATAGAGATTATTCGTAAGAAGTGTATGGACAGAGATTTTGAACCACTATTATTTCAATGGTATCTAAGAGTACGCGCAAAGAGGAATTAAGTGCAATAGTATTTGCAATGGAAAGTATCGCAGAAATTCCAAAAATTGTTGAGTAAATATGATAACTGGATGCTCTACGTATTTATGGCGAGTATAGCAAAAATGCCCAGCAAGCTGTCCAAATGTAGGGTGAAAGATATTCTAATCGGACACCCTTCTACCGGCAAACGATACGAAAAATTTACACATCTCATGTCACGAGGTGATTGGAATTCCACATCACGAGTGCAGTGAAAGACTGTTACGGCGAGATGCAGCAACACGCGGTGTTGGCACATGTCGATGCACGCGAGAACTTTCCAGGTACGTAGGAATAAGTACAAGAAGTGTGTTATGAATACTGCACCAATGGAAATTCCATCCTTATCACCTGGCTCTTCATCAGGCATTACACGAAGGTCATTTCCAGACGTGTGAACAGTGCTGTAAGTTTTTTTGTGATGTGTGTATAGAATGACAAACATTTCTGAATAACATACTATTTACCCATAAAGCGAATTTCACAAACCATGGGTGAATAAATTTACGAAATATGCACTACTGGGTAACGAAGAACCCGTGTCAGTTCCGGCATGTGGAGCACCAGCGACAATGAAGCATGAAAATGTGGCGTGGAATCGTCGTAGACTACATTATAAGGCCACACTCATTTCAAGGGACAATAAGCGACTGTCCTTACATCCATTTCCTCAGAGAAACCTGACAGGCACTTCTGAAAGACGTAACGCTCGACATGCGTTGTGATATGTGGTTTCAGCACGATGGTTGTCCTGCGCATTTTGCTTTGGTGGCAAGGAAAGTGTTAAATTTAATGTTTCCAAACCAGTGGTTAGTATGTGGCGGTGTTGTGAGATGGACAGCTTGTTACCTCGACCTCACACCCTAAATTTTTTGCTGTGAGGAAAACTGAAAGATAGTGTGTACAAAATGGTTCCCATGATGCCATATTACATGCAGGGATGCATTGTGGCAGCTTACAGGGGCATTACTCCAGAAACACTACTTCAGGTTGCTCGTCGCTTGCTACATGTGAATTTGCAGATGTGTATTGCTGTCGATGGTAAACACTTCCAGTGCATGCTGTGGAAATATCTAATGTGAAGGATTTCAACCATAACTGTCCTCTTTTGTTTTACATATGTAGATGCGACTGCATTTCTCCTTAGATTGGGTGGTTCTATGCGTGTTTTGCATCTGTACACACATAATGCTAGTTACAATTAATGACTATGAAACAAATCTCCTGAATTATGTTGGTATCTGAATAAAATCAACTTAATAATATCATACTTGCAGTCACATTGCCCATCTTCCCTCCACTGTGGTGCGGTGCTAGCATTGGTACAATATCGCATTCCGTGCCCCATGCTCCATTAAAGCAACTGCTATACTTCTATAGGAAGCGGTCCCGCCAGGATGAGTAACAGTGTATGTTTTGTACTTCCAGCCTAGAGTACAGGTCCCTGCCCCATGCTACTGGCCCACCTAAGTTAATCATAGTTGCACTTTATTTCTTGGTGTCTACGATACTTTCCACAGCAAATGGTGTAAAACTGAATTCCTCTTGGCACGCATTTTCGGATTCCATCGAAATAAATCTATGTTTCCAGTAATAAAATCACAAGTTGTTCATTTTCTCTCTCCATACACACGTTAGGAATAGTCACTATGTTACAAATTACTCGCCTCTGTACGTACTAACAATTAGCGAAAACTACATTTTGTGATCAACAAATGTTGCAGAAATTTTGGGATTATTGATATTAGGTGGGTTTTCCTGTATAGGCACATCCTTAAACACAATTTTACCTAAGATATATTAAGTTTCTATATTACTGTAATTAAAATCCCTGTTATGAACATACACAACAACTTGATATTTACGATTTCTCATACTTAAAAATCGGAGAAAATAGTTTTAGGGGAGGGGGGATACCCATAACACAGTGGTAGGTGTTCCATAATATTTTTATACTGACTGACATGCATCATGCATCTTTACGGTTTTGTTTAGAGAGTTTGGATCTATCGCTAATAACGTAACTGGCCTTACAAACCGCATTATTTGAAAGAGACCTTTCAATTTTACGGCCAACTTCATACTGTAATAGTCCTTCATCGAGCGTAGGTGTCGTGCCTCGTGCAAAACATAGACCTGTATAGGAAATATTTGTTATTTATTCCATTATCTTATGTTACATTACCAAATTACCAGGTACCTCTCCCAAAATTGTTTCTAAATTCTTATCAATGACCATACATGCGTGCGGCAATATTCTCTCCATAAAGACCTCAGCTGAAGCCAGTTTATGAGCACTAAGAATGTCATTGTTAAAACATAGGAAAAGCAAATACAACACATCATCCCAATGACTTTGAATGTCAGATGGAAAACTATATAATATTTTTATATTTCGATTCACACGTTCAACCAGGTTTGTCTGCGGCTGATAGGGGATGTCCTTACCATTTTTACAACCAATGTAAAATTAAAATCCCGGAATTCACTTGATAAAAAATATGTTGCTTTGTCAATAACGACAAGCACGGACGAATCAATTACACTATATAACAATTGCCTTACAACTTTACAAATTTCTGCTGCTTTAAGAGGGTGCAAGGGAAATAAAAATCAAAATGTACTACAATTTACTATGGCAAGCCAAGCATATACATAACCGTTGGTACCTCTGCGCAACGGACCCAATTTATCAAAATACAAATGCTGTCAATGATGTATTGCTACAGAACCTCCCTTCAAATTTTTTTGGTTTTTTGGCTTGGCTTGTTTAAAGGTCAGACAACCATTAACGCAATTCTCTATGTCTTTAAGTATTTCCTTTTTGGTCCACTCGCCCAGAAAATGTTTATGTGAAACACAAGTTAATATTTAATTTTGAAAATCAGAAACTAACTGTTTGCATTCAAAATCAACATCTCGATGGTCTCGAATGTCAACAAAAACACTGGGAAATTTTGGAGTGTGTTAAGCTATAATGTATTTGTGCTCTCAGGACTGTGAACTATCAACTGACTTCCTACATTTGCCCCGTTTACTACAACCTCACTAAACTCTTCCTCGCAAAACATTCGTGACAACGCATCAGATACAGAATTTCCCGTTCCGTTAATATTATGTTTACTAAATTTAAAGCTAGAAAGTCTGGCTAGACAATAGACACACGACTGGCAGGTTTTGTGATTTTACCAACCAGCTCAATTCTTGATTGTCGGTGAACAGTGTGAATGGCGCATTGTCTAAAGTGTCCGCGAAACGTTTCATCGCCCATACACAACAAAGATATTCCTTTTCATAGTGTATTTCCTTTCAGCATTAAATACCAATTTAATAACGTATGTTCCCAGCAGAGAATTGCAGTTTTCCTTTTGACTCAAAACGGCACCTACAGCAGTTGAACTAGCATAACAATGCAAAATGTCTTCCTTTTAAAAATTAGCCAAATATAATACTGGCGGATTTGTGAAACATTCCATTATTTACTCAAATATTTTCACACCTCTCAGAATTTTTGGTGGCAGAAAATTTATCTCAGCTTTTACCTTTTCCGCGTCAGTACCAAAATTTCTTTCTGAAATAATAAAACCTAAATAAAGGATGTGCTGTTCCGAACAACAAATTTTGTCTGGGTTTAGCCGGCCACACATTTGCCAACTTGTCGGCCCAACCGACCAACCAACCCGACGAATTGTGAAGTATGTAGGTTGGTTGTCTCCAACAAAAACGACGGTCGGGAAATTAGGAAGGGTAGTACCATCCAACTTGCCCGACCGCCATACATGTTGTACAGTGTGTAGCGCTGTTTGACCAACTGGCTGACAACAATAGCTTCAGTCTTTGTTTAACAAGCGCCAAGTACGCATCAGTTCCGTTCAATTACTTATCAGCAATGGCGTCTCAATATGACGAAGAAACCAGGGAAAGTGTTATACAATTATTAGAGTGCTACAAAAGCGACAGGTGTTTGTAAGACATGGCGTGCCCACAATATGCAAATGAGGATAGTAGGAAAGAGGCGTATAAATTATTATTGCAAATATAAAAAAAAGATAAACGCAAATGCAATGATTGAGGCGCTGAATTAGAGGTTGGAATTCATGCGAACTGCATATAAGAGAGAATAAAAAAATGCAAGTAGTTTGGAAATGAATATTTATTTTCTCTCTGTTCAAAATTATATAATACTATGTAATGTTACTTTGTTTGTTATGTGTAATCATAAAAATAAATATTTATTACAGGTCAAGGATTCTACAAAAACAGGTGCTGGCGCATCAGACATTTACACTCCAAAATATTGGTATTTCGACCATCTAACATTTTTAGATGTGAGAGAGTGCCTTAATAAGGGAATCGACATTCTGGGAGATACAGACGAGGAAGTTAATAGTAAGCAATGCAAGTAAAATACATATCCATTAAATATGTTCATTCATTCATAATCCTTAACATATTTTCTTGAAAGGAAACCTTTCCTTCATTATTAAAATAATTAGTTTATGTATTCCGCACTTCATTCCCAACTTCATTTCGTTGTTTCAAGCTGCTTTGACAGAGAGTTACCAATGAATGTGTCTGACGCCATTCTCCTGGTCTAAGCATTCAAGTGTTTTATATTCATAATCAACACATGGATCAGTTACGTAAAATTCGTTATTTTGTGACAAATAATTGTGTGAAACACATCATGCAAGGACAATTATGTCTACATGGTTCTAATTTATCAACAGAGTTTGATACAATACCCGAAATCTTGAGGCCAAGTTTCTAAAACTGTTCTACACCACTCTCCGTACTCAAGAGAGCCTGTAGTTGAAGACCCGTTTGTCATGGCAGATATTTTTTAATGTATATAGCTATATAACATGCTTGTTTAGTGCAAATGCACTGTCCCCAAAGAAAATGTAAGGGACGCCGGTTTTCTTACCAGGTAAAGGAAAATATCTTGGTAATTTCAAATCGCCATTCACCAGCTTTTGATAGAATGTTGTGTTTTGTAGGGCAGTGGCATATGAGACAAAATCATTGGTTCCAATATGAATATACAGAAATTCGTAATTGGTGTTTACAACCGCAAACATAATAAAGATAAAAGAATGCTTATAATGGAAATATAGAGATCCACCTCCAGAAAATATTTTAATAGCAATATGCTTCCCGCCCATAGCACCTGCACAGTGGCTAAAATTCCATTTCTCTTCAAAACCTGCTGCTACGCCTCTCCACTCTGCTTCCGATGACGGCATCTGGAATACGGGAATTTACCCCGATTATTTACAAAGAAAGTGCTTCGTCTACCAAGACAAGAAATGTCCCACCACCACCATCATCACCACCGAAAAGAGGACGCTTACGCTTGCATAGATAGCATGAGCAGTTGATAGAGGAAACACAATCTTTGTTATCCGCCAGGGAATATGAGTGGGATGCCATAGGAAGAAACATAGGCCTACAGTTATAAACACTAGCTGCAGACCAACAGGCGTTAGCCCAGAAATTAATTTCTGATGTTATTTTTATGGAAAAATAAACAAACTGAAAGAACATACATCAATAGAGTTATCACCGAACCCAACGTATTACACTACACATTCACAACACACCACCCCCAACAAACTGAATGAACATTCATCAGTATGGTTATCTTCAAACCTAACGTATTATACTACACATTCGCAAAACACACCACCCCCAACAAACTGAATGAACATTCATCGGTACAGTTGTCTTCGAACCCAACGTATTATACTACACATTCGCAAAACACACCACCCTCAACAAACTGAATGAACATTCATCGGTACAGTTATCTTCGAACCCAACGTATTATACTACACATTCACAACACACCACCTCCAACAAACTGAATGAACATTCTTCAGTACAGTTATCTTCAAACCCAACGTATTATACTCCAAATTCACATCACTCCACCAACATCAATTTTCCGTCCTCGTCCACAACATATTCAGAATTTCATGAACCTCTCACCATTGTGCAATCGACCCAGAACACTACTATCCTAATAAATGTTCAAAATGGTGGAGCTGATTATGAAGATTCATTGCAAGAATGTTTTATGATTAAGAGGAACTAAACTTGTGTTCATTAATACAAAGTACAATTTTTGAGTGAAAATGGGGTACCTACATGTTTTGTAATGGTTATATAATAAACTTAAAGGCTAGTGTTAGTAATTGTTTTATTTATAAATTTACCTTAATAAATTGCCTCAGACAGTCATAGATAGCCGTAAAGGTTCCCGGTATTATGGCTGATAATTTTTGTGCTGTTAAAGCTGCACTGAACTTAAAATCTTCATTAAAGTATTATATTTTTCTATTGACGTTTTCACCATACTGAGTAGTTCAGAGAAACATTCCTCGTTCATTCGCAAAAAATTGCTAAAATCATTTGAATCTAGCTCCTTCAACAACAAAGAGTGAGTGAACTTTTTCTTTTGTAACAACCACTTTTTTCCCATATTTCGTGTCGCTTTCGTGATAAATGATCTTGTATTAAATTGCTTTCTGTTAACTAAATTCCAATTTTTGAAACCTGCATAGAATCGGTGGCATTGGTGTACGCTCGAGAACACAATTTATACTGATAAATCGGACCGCTCGTCGTACAGTGTGTTACGTCACTCCCAATCGGTTGTCCCGACTGTTGGGCCGACAGGCTACCAAGTGTGTGGCCGGCTTTAACAGTTAGTCCTACTTCTCTTAAGGCATCTAACAGCATCCGGATATGGGTAAAATGTTCCCACAATTTGCTGCTGTTAATACAAACATCATCTATATGTAAAAACAAGATGAAATATGTTTTTTCCCAACACGTGATGCTAAACCCGTGACATGGTTTGATGCCTTGAATTCATGTCCATGGGTAAATGTGTCAACTAGTTTACCCCATAGTTGTACAAAAAGCTAGAGTTCCCCTTGGCTGTAGATGCAATTCACATTGCAAAAAAAGCCGAACTCTGTTTCATAATGGTATAGTTTTTTTTTGTTTTATTTAATTGTTGAAATACTCTTTCCACAACCGGAACAGGATAGGCATTACATACAATTTTGAATTTATTTTTCTGTAGTCGGAAATAAGCTGATAGTGCCCCGGAGTCCTTATTGACATATTAAACCACGGATTAGCATTTGCGCTAGATGACTCTCCATTATACGCTGTTCCTGCAAGTCCGAAATAAAACTTTTGGGGCAGACACAACTGGATTATTACCTTTAAATTTTTACATAATTGGAACTTTTAGTGGAGTGTCCTAACTTATCAGTAATGAGATCACTATACTTCTTTATTTTACAAATTTCCATTTGACCTATTCAGTTTGTTGTACAATTTGAATCTTATGGCAATACAACGGGTTATTTACTAACTTAACAAGTGTATCAGAAGATAAACTAAACTTAAACAACTTACTCGCTATGTCAATACATGCTCGTATGTTGCCCAAAAAATCAATGTCTAGAGTAAAGTCACGCGACCATTGTTCAAGCAACCTAAATTGCATTTTCCACAAAAAATGTTGAATTATAATTTTAAGAGTAGAAAGAACATTTGACCGGATAAAAACCCTATCCGCAAGTGAAAATACAACAAATTCAACCTCTTTAAGCTTCACTGTACATTCGGAATTTTCATGTAGACTTTATTACAAAATTCTCTACTCAGAGATATGGACGCCCCTCAATCTATTGAGGGATAAACTTGCAAATTACCAATTAGCACGGGAATAAATAATAAACCTGTACTGTTTTTTAAATTTATATTTGCAACGAAAACTATACATGTAGGTAATGGACAATATTACTGAACATTCCTAGAATTACATTTTCAACAAACTATCGATTCCCGGATTTCCATCTTTTAGCATCTTTTACTCCACTACCACTATGTGGTGCACCATTTATCTCTCCTTTTAAGTGTTCGGAGCCTGGTACTTTAACCTACTTTTCCCTTTTTCCTACTGCACCATATAAATTTTCCCGTTTTTAAAGAAATACTTTTCCGGTGTACGATTTCTTCCGAAACAAATATCGCATTATCGCTTTTAATTAACCTCGGTAAAGTTTTTCTGGTTACAATCTTCGATAGTTAATTAAACCTACATTACCAAAAATAAATATTTCTGTACAGATTAGCACAGAGGTGATTGAGCGGTCAGCCTGCTCGCGTCCCACCAAGGCGAACCGGGTTCAATCCCCGGTATTGTCCCTCCCAGATTTTCGCATGTGGGAATCGTGCCGCTCAATGCTGCTGGTCAGTGGGTTTTCTCGGGGATCTCCCGTTTCCCCCGACCTTTCATTCCGGCGCTGCTCCATGATCACCTAAATCACCCCCATCGGATCTCAAGACCTCGCTGTTAAGAGCCGCCCAAATATCTTCACTCACGCTTCTCTCACTCGATTACAGATTGGGGTTTACTAGTGAGTGCAAAAAAATTACAGTGTTCAGGAAGCAAATTGAAAAATATAATTTAGTAAAATAAAATCACGGTCATAACTGGCCCTTGCACATGCACCAGGTGCCGACCGCCTTCCAAGTTGTGATTTAACCCAAACCACCATATTGGACCTAGGTGACTTTGACCTTACGACTGTGACATTGACCTCATGACCTTGAATTACTATACACCCAAAAATCACAAAAAAGCTAAAAAATCGTAAAAAAATAAAAAAAATCGAAAATTCGAGGAAAGTATAAAGTTACCCTAGGCGACCTACTCTCTTCAGTTTTTATTGGCTGCTTAGTCTGCAAGCCTCTAACAATTCAAGCCAACAATACCAGCTTAGAATACGAACCGGCCATGCCAGTGAACTACACCCCCAAGCTATACGAACCACTCATAACACACTACCATTCCAGCCGTCCAGTCTAACGACCACTAGATAAGCCAACCAAAACACCTTACTATTTCTAGATGAATGTAACAATGGACCATACCAACCAGCCTTAATAGACAAGGACTGCACCTAAGACTGACTCCTGCAGACTGACATCAGCAGACTGAGTACTGCAGACCGACTCTTACTGACTGACTTCTCTTGATTTACTCCTCCTTCGCAATCCTCCTACTCAATCCTCCTCCTCAAACATTCTGCTCAATCCTCCTCAATCCTCTTCTTTAATCATTCTCCTCAGTCCTCCTCCTCAATCCTCGGCAATCCTCACAAATCCTTTGTAATATTCTGCAATCCCAACCAATCCTCAGTAATGATCACCAATTCTCACTAAAACTCCACAATCCTCTGCAATTATTCGCAATTCTCCTCTGAAATCTTCAGTAATCCTCCTCGCCAATCGTCTACAATCACAAGTAATCCTCTTTACCAACCCTCCACAATCCTTAACAATCCTTCACAATCCTCCTCCACAATCAACAGCAAACCTCCACATTTCATAGCAATCCTCCGGAATCCTCATCAATCAGCACCACATGCACCACCAGCATCACTATTAGAACTATATGCACCACAATCAGCATGCACAAGCACAGCATGCACCACAATCAGCAGCACAAGCACAGCATGCACCACAATTAGCATTGCATGTCCCACAATCATCACTGTATAATCTTCATTCAGCACTGCATGCACTACAAATAGCACCAAATGCACCACAAATAGCACCACATGCACCACAATCAGCACTGCATGCACCAAATCAGCACCACAATCAGCACCATGCACAATGCGATCAGAACCGCACACACCACAATCAGCACTACATGCATCACAATCAGCACTGCATGAACCAAAATAAGCACTGCATGCACTACAATCAACACCACATGCACCACAATGAGCACTGCTTGCACTACAATCTCTTCACAATCCTTAGCAATTCTCGTCCACAATCTTTACCAATCCTCAGCAATCCTCCTCCGCACTCCCCTACAATCCTCAACAATCCTCAGCAAACTTCCTCGAAATTCCTCAGCAATCCTCCGCAACCATCAGCAATCCTCCGCACCAATCCTCACCAATACTAAGATATATTCCTCTGCAATCCCCTTCCACAATCCTCGTCAATCCTCACCAATCCTTTGATCAATCCCAATCACTCGATCAACCCAGCGATCAATCCTTCCGTTTGTCGCCACCCATATTATATTAATTCGCCATCTGTTACTAAATTTGTACATATCGACAGAGACAGGGTTTTGTATGCAGCTAACTATCTGTGAATTTTTTACACTTAAATTCATAATTAATATTTTGAAAGCATTTCTTTACTTGAATGTTCGAAAGACCATATCCCCACTTAAAAGTTATGATGCATAAATTAATATCAAACCCAAAAATAAATTATAACACAATTACTTTATTTAATAATACTGTTGTTCTTTTACAGATTACAGTATCAGAAGAAAGCAGTTAATCATGTCATGCGATATAACACCTTTCATTCTATTTTATAATGTTTGAAAATATCTTGTTAATAAGCAAGAAATCTACACCGTGTTGCAAAGCATTCAAATGTACCATCCTATCAACAAGTTCATTAGGTCCTTCGGGAAATATGTAGCCAGTGTTCTCAGTATCTTCTGCCTTCTTCATGTCGCTCGTGCAGCAAATGTGGTGGAGGGATGTGTCATAACAACCAAGAAAATCGCCATCGTCTTCAGCACCACCACTGTCTTTATGTTCATTATCATCATTACTGTCTTCATGGTCGTTTTCACCACCTGTTTCGTCCTCAATATCAAGTTTACTTTTCTTTGTAGCAGGATTTGTATAGACATCAGTGTTTAGAGCTGACGGTCTTTAATTTTGAAATTCATCGATTTCGCGGTAACCGACTCTATTGCACTCATTCCGCCTTTAGCATTAACTGTCTCGTCATAATCGCATGTGGAATCAGTACCCATCGATGCAGCAAGAGGTATTGGTGACAACACCTGCTGAATCTCAAAAGACGAATCGTTGCAGTTCTTGGCGTGGTTCTTCAATATGCCACCTTGCATGAACTGCTATGTGGCCTTTGGCGCAATCTTTACGCATGAGTAAAGGACTCTTCATACAGGTGGATCTCTCATTACACCGAGCATTTTAACTGAAGGTGAAAACTTATTCGCAGAATCGACTCCAACAACAATTATATGGCGAAGATGCAGGTCGCGGCTCCATGTTCGATGAGGTCAAAGGCAGGTCTTCGTATTAACAATTCATCTTAGTTATGTGGCGAGAGAGCACTTCCAAATCGATGTTCACAACATCCATTTTTCTATACAAAAGTGATTCTTTTTATAGTAAAGAGCCTAGTTTGTGCCTACAGAAGGCTTCCTAAAATATATTTTTTAAATTTCATAATGAATTGGGGAGCACTCTGAGAAAACCCACATAATAGTACGCATCAGGAGTAAATAAAAATGGAAAAACACAATGATTATCTCATATGTGTGTATATTATATATGTAAATATAGAAATATAAAATAGGAATATACATAATTATGTATAGAATAAAGATAAAATATTTTATTTGTCTATATCTATATGTACATATTCCTACAATCATATTAAAATAATATATCGTTATGTGAGTATCTGCATGTAATCCAATTACTTTTTTACTCTTGATGCGAACAAAAATTTAGGTTTTCTCAGAGTGCTTTCAATTTATTATAAAATTCCAAAAGATATTTTAGAAGACATCTGTGGGCACAAGTTAGGCACTTTACCTTAAAGGAATCGCTTTTATACAGAAAAATGGTAGTTGTCATTCTGATTTCATGAGGTGAACATCGATTTGGAAGCACTCTCTCGTCCAACAACGAAGATAAATTGTGAATACGAAGGCCTGCCTTTGCCATCAACAAACATGGAGCATTATCGCCATATGATTGTTGCCGGAGTCGATTCTGCGATCGAGTTTTCACCTTCTGTCAAAATGCTCAGTTATATGAGAGAAGCACCTATAATAAGAGTCCTTTTCTCAAGAGGAGACAATACGACAATAGCCACATGCAGTCTATGCATGGTGACATATTGAACAACCACACCAAGAACTGCAAGGATTCGTGTTTTGAGAGCCAGCAAGAGTGGCTTCCTAAACCTCATGCTGGCTGCATCGATGGGTACTGATACCACAGGCGATTATGATGAGGCATTTAATGCTAAAGATGGTATGAGTGCAGTGTAGTCGGTTCGCCCGAAAAATACACTTGCCAGACTTTCGCGCAAAATTGATGAACTTCATAACAAATAGCCATCAGCTATAAATATTGATGACAATACAATTCCTGCTTCAAAAGAAAAGTAAATTTTATATCGAATACAGAACAGGGTGAAGATGACACTGAAGACCGCATTAAAGAAAATGAACATAAATACAGTGATGATGCTGAAGACGATGGCGATTTTCTCGATGTTCTGACACACCCCTCCACCACATTTGCTTCAAAGAGTGACATGAATAAGGCAGAATACGCAGAGAACACTGGCTACATGTTTCCCGAACAGACGAATGAACTTTTTGATAGACTTAGATATTTGATCGTTTTGCAACACGGTGGAGATTTGTTGCACATTAACGAGATATCTTCAAAAAACTAGTGAACAGAAGAAAAGAGGTTATAAAGCATTACATGATGAACTGCTTCCTTCTGATATTGTAATGTGCAAAATAATAATAAAATTTTTATTATAAAATTATTGTGGTTTAATTTATTTTTGTGCTATTTATTTTATTTCCCATAACTTAAAGTGGTGATATGAGCATATGAGTATTAAAGTAAATATCAGTATACATAATATTAATGAAGACTTTAAGTATAAAAATACATGGCTAGCAGACTGCATACAAAACATTAATTCTGTCGACATGTACAAATTTGGAGACAGTTGGCGAACGAATGAAATTTCTACACATATGGATGGGGACGAATCGAAGGATTGATCGGTGATCGAATGAGCGATTGGGATTGATCGAAGAATTGGTGAGGATTGGCGAAGAATGTGCAGGAGGATTGCAGAGGATAATTGCTGAGGATTGCTTAGGATTGGTGAGGATTGATGCGGAGGATTAGGGAGGAGGATTGCCGAGAATATGGAAGAATTGTGGATCGATTGTGGAGCGTGCAGTGCTGATTTTGGTGTGTGCATTGCAGAAATTTGTGCATCCAATTATGATTGTGGTGTATGCAGTGCCGATTGTGGTGTGTGCTGTGCTTATTATGAAGCATATGGTGCTGATTGCGATGCATGAATTGCTAAGTTTGCTACATGATGTGCGCATGGTGTTTATTTTGGTGCATGTGGGGCTGATTGTGATGTATGTGGTGCTGATTGCTATGCATATTGTGCTGATTGATGAGGTTTGAGAACGATTTCTGTGGAATGCAGAAAAGGATTGCTAAGGGATGTTGACGATTGTAGAGGATTGNTTGATGAGGTTTGAGAACGATTTCTGTGGAATGCAGAAAAGGATTGCTAAGGGATGTTGACGATTGTAGAGGATTGGTGGGAAGGATTACTAAGGATTGCAGAAGATTGGTGAATATGATTACTGAATACTGCGGAGAATTGGTGAGTTTGATTAATGAGTATCGCAGAGGATCCATAAAGATTAGTAAGGGGGATTACCGAGGATTGTGGAGGAGGATTGCAAATGATTGCAGGTTATTGTGGAGGGGTGTGGAGGATATGTATGAATAGGTGAAGAGGTATACGGAGGAATGGCGAAGAATGCAGAGGATTNGATGGGAAGGATTACTAAGGATTGCAGAAGATTGGTGAATATGATTACTGAATACTGCGGAGAATTGGTGAGTTTGATTAATGAGTATCGCAGAGGATCCATAAAGATTAGTAAGGGGGATTACCGAGGATTGTGGAGGAGGATTGCAAATGATTGCAGGTGATTGTGGAGGGGTGTGGAGGATATGTATGAATAGGTGAAGAGGTATACGGAGGAATGGCGAAGAATGCAGAGGATTGCAGATGATTGGTGAGTATTGCAGAGGATTGGTGAGTATTACAGAGGATTGGTGAGTATTATAGAGGATTTAGGAGGAGGATTGAAGAGGACAAGGATTGTGGTGGATTGAGGAGGAAGATTGAGGAGGAGGGTTGAGCAGATAGTTTAGGAGGATTGAGGAGTATTAATGAGGAGGATTGAGGAGAAATATTGAGAAGGAGGATTGAGGAGGAGTACGTCAGGAGGAGTCAGTGTGCAGTAGTCAGTGTGCAGTAGTCAGTGTGCAGGAGTCAGTCTTGGGTGCAGTCAGTCCCTGGCTATTATGGTTGGTCGTCATGGTCGTTTGTTATGACCAGCTAATAATGGTGAGATGTTATGGTTACCTTATCTAAAGGCCGCTAGACTGGATGGCTGGAATGGCTGTGTGTTATGTGTGGTTCGTATAGAGTGGGCCTGTTGTTGACTAGCACAGCAAGTTCATATTCTAAGCTGGTATTGTTGGCTTGTATGGTTGGAGTCTTGCGGACTAAACAGCCAATTAAAACTGGCGAGTGTTGTTCGCCTGCGGATCGTCGTATCAGGGAGGGGCTCTGATCTGCCATCTTTATGAGTATAGAACCCTTTGTGTCACAAACATAACTATGATTTTCGCATTAGGTATGTACTTTTTTTATTGATGTTTTTACGATTTTATTTTAATTTAGGTGATTTTTTTTATTTTTCGAGTTGAAGGCATTGGTGCCAATGCCAAAGTCGACAACAACCAACATGATGGTCTAAGTAGTCAATAAAACTTTCTGGAATTCTAGAATTGTATTTTAATTTTTGTTACTTTTATCGATTTTTTATTATTATGAGGTGGTCAGTGAGGGATTGGGTGTTGATTAAAGTGTTGTGCTCGAGCAGGGGGAGGTGGGGTAATGTTACATGTTGTTAGATTTTTAGAATTTTACGATTTTTATGAATTTATTCAATTGTTTACAATTGTTATCTCGATTTGGTTTTTAAGGTTATTAGTGTCAATGTAAATATGGTGTTAGCAAGAAGCGTGTGATGTTAACATTATATGCAACTTGAATTTTAGAATTTTTTCTATTTGTGGTTATTTTTTGTAATGATTGGATGGTGGGTAAGGGTGGGTGTGTTAGTTAGGGTTAGTTGGGGGAGGGTCGGGTGACGTTATATGTTCCTTGATTTCAAATTTTTTTTTCCTTTTTTACATTTTAACACTTGTTTGGGGATTTTTTGTTATATTTGTGTTCATGTCATTCAAGGTTATGGGTACAGGGTCAAGGTCATGGCGCGATGTCAAAATCAAGGTCACTCAGATCCAATATGATGATTGGGTGATGTGACAACAAGGGGGGTCGGCGCCTGGCGCCTGGCGCCTGTTGTGGGTGCTGTTTTGCCCACACTCTTTATATTTTTTTACTTATTTTCTAATAGATGGAGCTCTTCGCATAGAAAACCCAATACTTCCACTAACCTATGGTCTAATGTAACAAATTCCTGCTTGGATTCCCTTGTAGCTGTACTCTCTGAAACATTTTCATGTAGAAATTTGACGTATTTACTGAAGTACCTGCTTGAATATATTTAGGCGAAATTGCGAAAAACGCCATTTTCACTAATATCTTGACTTAATAACGGTTGTAAAGATTCGGGCACTTTCAATAATGCAATAGAATAAACTACACATATCGCAAACCTGCGATGCCACCACCTTTGAAATACCTACCAATTAGATAACTACGATATTAATGTTAACTATTTTTTATTACAACAAGGCAATCTAGTAATGGAAATAATTTTTTTTATTTTGAAACATTTAATAGTCTTACCCCAGTAGCCCCAACAGCAATTTCTTTACACGCCACATGCCGCATTGGCTGACGTTACACATCAATCGTATCCTCAGCATTGAAGGACACCTCAGCATCTTTTAAAGCAGTTTTCATAGATTATTTAAATAAAGACTGAATCCACGAAAATTTTGACAGCACCTATAGAGGTAATTTTGATGTCTAAGGACTGTCACACAAAAAACTGAACTCTCCACGCCACTTTCAGAAACCTCAGATAGTACAATCAAAACAAATGCGAAAAACCCTACTACTGCATTTGACTGCCCCCATTAACAGAAGAAGAGTGGCGCAGCTTTCTGTCTACATGTGATAGAAGCTTTCCGACACATGACAGGTACATATCTCCTTCAGTCAGTGGTAATTTATTCATGTCTATAAGGAAATCTTATAATATTAGCAAAAATTTAACCAACCATCATAAGTCACAACAGCAGATAACGTTTTCTTGGGTTTTTGAAAATTGTTAAAAGTTTTAACTTTCTGTTCTATATTTCTGGGAATATTTATTTTATAAAATATGCTGACTTTTTACAATATCTGTTCTACCCTGTCCCTATAAGAAAATTAAAAATCGAACACAATACTTTTATAAAACATTTGTTAATCTGTGTACCTCCCCCTCCCATCAAAGTGAACAGAAATTATATGTGTACACAGATCCTTATATTGTCTGCCATTTTAAAGATGGCGCCACATGAAAGTTAAGCATTTATATCCTATATCGGGAAATAATAAACTGACTCCCACCAAATTCGGGCGACATGTTATACTTCTGTATTTCATAAAAATGTATACGACTTACAGGGGTAGTCATATATTCCCGAAATAACCATATAAATATTTTCGTTTCGTGTGCCATATGTCCAGAAATTTTAATCAACCTTTATATGCTGACATTATATGCGGAAAACATTCAATGTGCTAATACATCAATTTTTCCAACATTTTTGAAGTTAGAAGCACATGAAAAATTGGCGATTGTATGCTATATCTCGGGGACCAATCACCGATTTTCACCAAATTTTCCATGCAACTTTTGATATGGTAGGTCATGTAAAATAACATGTTTAAGTGTACCTGGCATTATTTAATAGAGACAATGTAAATAATTTAGTTTAATATCTTATATCTATTAAACAATTTAACCCAATTCAACCATGTTTGTATGCTTACATTATATATAAGAAGCATCATATATGACTATATATAGCTTCTTTTATAGGCATTTTTGTATTAAAGTGCCAGAAAAGAAAAATGTGTTATTCCGTGTTTTGGGAACCAATCAACTTATTTCCACCAAATTTTTCTCACGGGTAGCAGAACGGTAGGCCCAGTAACGTTACTTGATTTAAGTTGCTCAGACACTTATTTGCGAAATTATGGCCCTCGTTAATATTTTAGGTTAGTAACCGATATATTATACTGATTAAAATTGAAGCTGGTGTATCGTATTCAACCACCTTAATTCAATTGTTGAACATCAACTTACAGCACTATGATTTAAGAGTTCGTGTCGCAAGTAAGGCATGTGTTTATTTCTAATTATCACACTAGTGTTGTATTTGTTTCTGATTCCATCATTAACGATATCGCTGTCGACGAGATGTCAAAGCGTACCTGCCATCTAAGCTTTTAAGAATGTCATCAAAATTACTTGCATCAATATGGTGGAAAGTAGGTTCATTTCTTATATTGATAACTTTATGTTTTGGAATTGTTATTCAGTATGAACTTTAAAACGTAAAGTAAGTGAAAGTGTGCTATATAATTTAATCTTAAAAAAAATAATACCTTGAAGTCAAACAATTTTTTTAAGAACATATTCATACAAAATTTCACAGAAATTAGTTAGTTCAGAGCAGAGGTATTTCGAAGGAAAGACATACAAGGACAAACTTGAACAAACATTGACTAGTTAAAAAAAATAAAGTAGCAAAAAAAAAGACAAATTTTAACGGCGGAATTTGGAGCATAAAAGATGCCCGATTTATATATTATATAAATTATCATGAACTTCTAAGTAGCCATTGTCGCATATATACTACTAAGCATTACAGTGAAGTCCTTAAAACTCATTTAGATATACAAGATATACGAACCTTAGTAATGTGATGAAATGCAGAGTTTTGCAATAACTGTACACAAATAATATTAATAACAATGTTAAAGAGCATGTGATTCCAGCATAGTATCTTGAAAACTGAGTATTAGTTATTTACACGTAGTCTCATCGGATGTTAACTGAACCAGAACCACTGTTATTTACAACCAAACTTATAACCAGTGGTTTACCAAGGCAGAGTGCACACGGGTTTTGAGACAGTAGAAATAGATAATGAGAACAATTCCACGTAGTAACTGGCTAACTTCTAATGCAAATAGTTGCATTTGATTAATCTTAAAATTCCCACAAATAAATTTTATTGACAGGTAAAAACTATGTTCATCTCTGATGTTCAGGTAGAACACATTTGTGGTAAATGTGGCGTTATATGCATGTTGCATTACGTACCTATTTATACAGGTCTGAATAACGTTTAATGAAAACCGAAGTGGTACACTAACAATTAAAACTTTGAAAATAAACGTCACACAACCATTGTTAAATAAGTATATTGCAGGAAATATACGAACAAAACTATATAGGCTTATGGTATTCTTTCTTAGATGGAAGAGAGGACAGGGTTAAAAAGGAATTTAGTGTATTCTTTTTTACCCAATAAGTTATTAAATTCTACAAGAATATCTGGAATGCAAGCTAAGAAATTGCAATAACTTATTTTTCCACACACATTTTGTGCAGTACCAACGATTATGGCTTTCGTGCTTCTAAGGATATGATAAAAAATTTTTCGATAAATATAAGTAAGCTATGTTTTCTTAACAGTATCAACATCCATACTTTAAAAAATATGAAGAAAAAATACATAAATACGGTTTGTAAGTCCCATATCTACACACAACACGACGAAATCACTGCATGCAAGTTCAGAGCCTTGTGTATAATGGTGANCCCATATCTACACACAACACGACGAAATCACTGCATGCAAGTTCAGAGCCTTGTGTATAATGGTGATAGCTCTCTTCGTTTGAGTGGCAGTGTCGACGTTATCGCCCCCATGCTGCTGGGTCTTACTTGCAAAATTTTATCCAGATACTGCCATAACAACGCATGTTCCGCTAACTGCGTAGACAATCACAAATTTTACCTTTAGAATTTTATCGTCACTGCCCCTGATTTTCATTAACTCTTACCCCGTCCAATGAAGAATACTTCAGGTTACGACAGCCCTATTCCATTATAAAGGGTCCGCCTACCTAGAGCTGTTTCTTGTATTTGAGGCCGAGAAGCGTGGGAACTATAATGCTAACACTTCCATGCGCATTAAGTGCACCATCGTTACTATGTGAAAGGGACTGTACTGGTGTGCAGTGTTCTCGCCATGCTGCATGCAGCTATGTGACTTGACAGGTGACCCTATCATTTTATTTTTGGAAAGTATGTAGCAAGGTTCAATGTAGGTCCATCGAGTATTTTGTATTTAATTGACAGAAATATTTTGAAAGACCACTCTTGGAAAAAAATTGTTTACCTATGTTGCAGTACTTTGAAATGGTGTGTAAACTTGCAATTCAAATAGCCCTACGCCACACAGTCTGAGCGTAACATTAAGTTACGATCGTTAGCAACAAAGAAAATCGTGAGTTCAAGCACAATTTTGGCACTTAGCGTGTTTAATCATGCAGTGCCTGCATCACGTGAAGATAGCATCGGGTTTCTTTGGTACGGGATACGAAGTACATGTGTCATCATGCATTTCTCATTGTCTTCCAGCGAGCTTGTTGCGATTCTCACGGGGAAAGGCGAAAAAGCGACCCCGCTGGGAATCGAACCCTATTCGCCTTGGTGGGAGCGAGAGCTCTTGCCGCTTCAGCAACATCGGCCCCTGGCATAATGGCGAAAGGGGGAGGAGAGGTAGAAAGATTGTAAGAATAATGACAATAAAGTCATCAGTAGTCTACAAGAACGTAAACCATCACAAAATAATTTACTGATTGTCAAAATGGACTAAATGCATCAAAAATGCTTTTTTGTAAGGCTTGAACTTAACTGAGTTCTTAGCTAGCCCTTGAAAATTCGCTGTATGTTGTTTATAAAGCACACAAATGGACTGGACATTCTATACTCATGTGCCGTGTATGTGGATGCACTACACAATTGTGCGTTATAATGGACCCCTGTGTGCACGCATTTAGCACTGCAAACGGCATAGCGCACGCCATGGGTCGGCATAGGGTGATAGTGTGTACTCTCTTGGCGGGGGATACTCTTTGCTGGCAGACGATGACGTCACAAGTGCGCTGACACGGAGTCGTGACTGAGCTGTCAGTCTGTCGTGAGTCGAGTATTAGACGCCCGCCTACCTGAGAGCAAGTTCGTCGATCCGGTCTCGTGGTCAAGCCAACCGGGCAGGCGAGAGTGGCCGCAGTTGGAACTACTGTAGCTTTGCTATCGTCCTGCAGCAGGGTGCTTCCCAAGCCTACTCTACCTGCAAAATCGCTACAGCGTAGGGGCGAGCGCTCATGACAAGGATATGCCTTTTGTTCAAATCGTAGCCGCAGGGTCTTACATATTTAACATTTATCGCGTACTTATAGAAAATGGCATTTAAATACAAATCTTCCATTCATTCTGTTTTCTCACAAGGCAATTAATAAGGTTTACGTAATGTTATGTAATACACTCATAACACAAATATGCGTGCATTTTTCCACAGGCGATGTCAATGAGCCTCTGTGAGATAACCAGACATGCCTATTTTAGAGGAACAGTTCTTTCTTTCCTGTTCAGTCAGTACAATTTATGATATTACTAAGGCAAGATTAGCAATATAGCATGATATGGTTTAAACGCGAGTGCCGTAATGGAATACAATTTATTCAACAAAGAAATTGTAAACTTTAGTAGCAGGGTGTTCATGTTCAAAGGCAAAATACATTTTGAACACATTTATAAAACACACAGTGTAATATTAATAATAATAACAATATTGATGATGAGCTGACAACCCGAAGGTAACATTTTGAGCCCTGTGGCGATGGAAGCGCACCCAGGATGACAACGAAGTTGATTCTACCTACGGTGGTTTACAATTGNATTTTGAGCCCTGTGGCGATGGAAGCGCACCCAGGATGACAACGAAGTTGATTCTACCTACGGTGGTTTACAATTGCCGCAATTAAAAAAAAGCCACAATAAAAACGCGGGTTTCACTTAAATGAATGGCCTTATGTTATGATTATCGTGGTCTTTACAAGTTAATTTGTTTTGTAAGGTCTTGATGAATTCGGGTGTGCCACAGTGAACGAGCGGTGCTGCCGCGATGTACGAGTACGTGATTTTGGTTTTGAAGACAAAATATAATGCTGGCTGTCATATAACTGTGGTCTTCTAATATAGTTGTCCAGAGAACGAGACTTGCGCCCCGATACCGTCGAGGTTATGGGTAACCTCGGTGCGGGAATTGACGGGGTAAAAGGTGTAACGAACTTTCCTGGTGAGAAATATACTGCATTGAAAACGACGTATGTGGCGAACTGACATTGGTGAGGTCATAGGCAGCTGCTGTGGCCTGTTGGATTGCGCCGTCCGATGAGGCCCCAGAACACCTTTGTGGAAAATGTGGTTTTCCAGAAAGAAATGCGGCATCATAAACCAGGTAACATCCAGCTGATTCATTTGGTACGCACGGAGTAGGCAGGTGTGTTTGAATGTGTATTTGGGATGTGTACAAAAGCCAGACAACTGATTCCCGCAACAGATTGCAAAATGTTTATTTAAAAATTTCATGTACTGGTGGCAGTTAAGTTCAGAAGGAAAAGCTAGTAACTTTGTGGAGTAGAAGTGAATTAACTGTTGGCGCTGCACAATCGTGTTGTTATGCAATGCGCGCAATTGGTGTTCTTGTTTGAACTGCGGCCCCGACTTAGTAGAGGAAAAGGTTGTATTCCAGGATTTGTAAATGCAAATTTTAGTTCATGAATTTGTAATGGAACTTATGGTTGAAAGGAAGATCAAATGTGGTTTGCTGCGTGAACAGGAATAGTTCTCTTTGAGAGGTTATGCTGCATTTTAGTGTAACTGTAATTTTTTAATTGACGCAGCATTTATCTATCTCTTTGAGTGACCTTTTATACAATTATGCGGTGGTTACCGGTGGTTTTTATATAAATAATTTTGAAAGTTGAATATAAATGTTGTGTTGTATAATTATATTTCAGATTGTCACTGATAGCTGTCAAAATATGTGCGAGCTGCAGAGAAGCAGAACATTTGAATTTAATTTTGGTATGTGTGCTTTGAATCTGAAATCAAAGGAGCATATTACCCAGGAATGTTGGGGGTCAGGTATTGTATTATGAGTGTTGAATTTTATGGTACCACCTATAAAGTCATTACCAGTTATGGTCACTATATATTTATGCACTTTTATGCGTGGCAAACAAATAGCATTTTGAGAGCATTATGTATAATAATACTATACACGTGGGTTTTGGTGAGTAACAAGTGTGTACTGTGTTGTAGTTACACAGAGATGCAAGTGTTTCTCATTCATGTTGTGTTGGTTCATTTGATTGATTGCACTGCTGAAACTGTAAGAAGTAAATAGGTCGTAAAGTTTCTTGGTGAGCTTTACTGGACCCCGAGCTTTCACACAGTAAAATCACATTCTAGAAAAAATAAAAATAAACTAATGGATCCGCCTCATAACAGAGACGGGTCACTCACACGCCAATATTATATATATATATATATATATAGATATATATATATTTGAACATGATTCCATACAACATAATACAGTTTACAACAGGTAGTGTCACCTGTTGACTAGATAGAAAATGTCAAATTCTTCACTAGGAATGTTATCTAGCACTGAATAATGTATTCAATCAACTTCAACAAACTTGAGTCATTTCCTCCTAGCACTTGTTAAACGTTTAGAAACTAATAAATGATTTCTATAAAGTGACTCAAGGCTACATAGATTTTAGCCAAGTTATTTCAGGCCAATTAATTTTAGGCTAAGTGGATTTAAGCCAAATTAATTTAGGTTAATTGCTTCTTTGAAACTATTAAAAGTTAAAGAATTTAGGTCATGTGATGCACACACATTGGTGTGTTTTTCTGACAAGTGTGGCTATGTGTAGCTGCAGTTGTATATGTGGCCTAAGATTCGGTCAGTAATATGAACATAGCATTAAAAGAGAGTGAAATAAACTTTTTTGCAAAAACAATCTATTACTAATATTACGAAGAAATCACTGTAATATATAAATATATATTTATAGGGAGTAAAAAAATAGTAAATATTCGCTAAGAGAAAAAAATTTTAAAAGTATTCAGGGATACGACGAACTACGTATATACAGCCCTTTAACGAAAATTTATATGCACAGTGGGGAAGAAGGGTATCAATGAGGATAAATATTATAATGCTATACTTTTTAAATGATACACCAGGAGAAAAGACACATATCATTATAAAATTATTATGAATTATATTATAAATGCTGTTTTCCGAGGAAGACTGAAAGAGAGGCACAGGCACGAACAAGGAGAAAATAAAAACACTCCCTAGATTCCTACATATTAATACAGCACTAGCAACAAATAAATTTCTTCTTTATGTGGGAAGTTATTGCGATTTTGTAAAAGTGCCTGTGTGCAGTAATGTGAAGCATAGAGTTTTACTAACAACCATTGATAAACTAATTTATTATCACCTGATGGCAGTTCAATTTGTAATTTCAAAAGGTGATCAATCTGTGCGGCACTGTAAAAAACTTCACTTGTTATTTTGAAATAGGTATTGGTATTTGCATAATGGAAACCTGTTCTTACACAATGTAGATACGTTATTATTTTAAAATAAAATTTTACGCTATGCTTACAAAATTATTTTGCTTTACTTTCACAGAAAAAATTATAATTTTCTTGCAAACAAAAAAATTGCTATTGAGGCATTTTATCAAAAGTTTATGTTGAAGTGAAATAATAATGTTGTGACAAAGTTAATATTGTACATAGTTTTATATTACTAAAAAGTGAACATACATTTTAATTGTTAATGCTAATATAGCCTTTAAGAAATGTTGCTGCAACCAAAAGTTGTATTACGCGAAAAACATTTTGTTACATGTAACTAATGAACCTACTTTCCTCTACATGGGTGAAAACATATTTTAGTGAAGTTCTTAAAAGCTTAGATGGTTGGAAGGCGTAAACAACTCACTGACAACAATATAATTAAATAATAAACCAAAAATATTTTAAACAGTACCAAATCAACTAAACAACACGAGTGACTTACCCAGGACTCGAATTCAGGAAAACTCGAAAAATTAAGATGGCTTGCAACCAACTGCTTCATGGAGGTAGGATTCGGAGCATCAACTACGGATATAATCAATTTAATGTTTTAAATGGTAGGGTTCACTAACCTAAATTATTTACATGGCCATAATTTTGAAAATAAGTGTCGCAACCACTTAAAACACTTTAGTTTACATGGCCTACCATAACACTAACTGTGTGAAAAATTTGATGGAAATAGGTTTATTGGTCTCCGAGATATGGCATAAATAATTTGTTTTCTTAAACAGGGCTATCTTACAAAATTGATTAAAACGAGGCTCTGTACACTACGTTTCTAATATATACCATCAGCATTGAAAGTTTGATTGAAATTGGAAAACTGTTAAATAGATAGGCCAACCATATCAAAATATTTATATGGCCGCCATTTAGAAAATCATTGTCTGACCCCATTTAAAACATCTAACTTCACATGGCCTTCCATAGGTGTGGAAAATTTTGTGGCAATTAGTTGAATTAATCTGGAAATATGGCAAAATGTTTAATTTACTCACCTTACACTATTTTGCAAAAAAATCCTACAAAAGAGGATCTCTGTATACATAACGATGCTTCTAATTAATACTGCTTGAGTACAACATTTGGCTGAATTGTGTTGAAATGTTTTATAGGTATAACAAATTAATATAAATTATTTATATATACGCTATTAAAACATGCCTGCCACACGACACCTGTTAATTTACATACTGCTTTACATTGCTACTGTAGCAATAGTTGCGTCGAATTTCGGTATGAATCGGTTAATTGGTCTTCGAGATATGGCATAAAACCTCCATTGTTCATGTGACAATCTTCCGAAATGGAGGACAAAATAATATTATGTTAACAAATACGGTGATTGTCATAAATACAATAAACAAAATTAAATTTATATGTTTTATAGCTTCGTAGATATAGCGTACGAAGCTAAAATGTTTGTGTTGGCACCATTAAAAAATAAGAGACTTACACACTTAAAACATATACACTAATTTGGCCTGCTACAGTGCAAATTCTTCGCCAAACTTAAAAAAAATTTGGTTAATTTTTTACCAAGCTATGGTATAAAAAATTTGTTAGTTCATGTCTAGCTATCTTACAAAATGGCTGAGTAATGAAGCTTTGTATAGACAATTTTAATGGATATAATTTATACTATTAGCATACAAAATTCAGTTGAAATTTGTTTTGGAATTTCATTGATATAAAATTTTGAGTTAACATTTTTAAATGGTTGACATTTTGAAAATTTGTGTCTGATTCTCTCAAATTATATAAGTTTACATGGCCTGCCATTGGCTACTTGATTGCCAAAGTTGGTAGAACTCGAATGATTTATCGGAGATATCACATAGTTTTAGTATGTATGTGATAATATTTTACAAAATGGCGCGCAAAATAGCTTTTGTATACAAATTTTATGGGTGTATTATAGGCAGGCAGCATACAAAGTTTCATTGCAATTAATTACACAGTTTCACCGATAGAACATACAAAATAAAGACATATATGTCAGCCCTTTTGAAAATAAGTGGCTGACATAACTTAAACATATCAGTTAACATCACCTACCACAGTGCTACTTGTTTTCCATATTTGGTAGGAAATGGTCTATTTTTTCCCCCGATATAGAATAAAAACTTTATTGATTTTTGTGGCACTATTTTACAGAATGGAGGACGAAAGATGTGTAGACACATTTAATGTTTTTGATATATATACTCCCAGCATACAAAGTAAAGTTGGAATTGATTAAATTGTTTCGAAAATATAGCATACTATGCTAAAATAGCTAGATGGTCACCATTTTGAAAATAAGTGTTTGACCAAATTCAAACATATTTGTACGTATTAACTGCCGTAGTACTACATGTTCACCAAATTTGGTAGGAATCTGTCAATTGTTTACTGAAATATTACACGAAAACTTAATTATTTCATTTAGCAATGTCTTACAAAATGGTCTATAAAAGTGGTTGTTGTTTAATATATGTTGCTTGTATTAGATATTGTCAGCATTCAAACTTTGGTTGAAATTTGTAAAATGTTTTGGTAGTTATACCAAATAATTGTAAAATATTTGTATGGCCACCGTTTTCAAAATAAATGCTTTATAAAGTCCAATTACTTATATTTACCTGGTCTATCAAAGCATTACTTATGTACAAATTTGGCAAACATTAGTTTAGTAGTTTTTGAGCTATAATTTAATAGCTTTACTATATAATTTGGGGCTATCTTCCAAAATGGTAGACCGACAACAATACTCACCTCTGAATTTAATGCTTATGCATTGCGCTGTCAGCATAGAAAATTTGGTTTAAATTGTATAAATGGTTTCCAAGATATATCACACTATATTTACTTTAATGGCCGCCGTTTTGAAAGTAAGTGCCCAACATGGACAAAAACTGTAAACATCAGGTGTCCCTACGTAGTTATATATGTGTACTGAGTTTGGAGAAATTCGGTTAACGTGTTCAAAAATTGAATAGGGGAAGACACACACACATTAACACACATCACAAACACACATCCAAACAGACAGGAAAGGGATCTCAAAACCTTTCTTTCCTTCGGAAAGTATGCTAATAAAGGGAAAAACTAAATATTTTGGGTTACTATGACCTTATATTAATGTACAACTAACGCAAGTCCACACTGACTTGGCGTTGTAAAATGGTGGAAAAACGTGAACAGCGAAAACTTCTTAAAATGAAATAACTGTATTTAACTTTCAAAGCCTAGTATGAGAACTTAATGTTTCCAAGAACAGCTCTCAAGCCTTGAGAAGCAGTTTATGTGTGCGAATTCTGCACATTTTTATAGAGCATATAGTATTTCTACTTAATAAAAGAGAACTTCGGTTTGTCGTTATGTTATACTGAAAACCGATAATGAGAAACAAAACCAAACTGGTTCAGATAGAGCATTTGGCTGGGCGTCAGGTTCAATGATGCCAGGCATTTAGGGAGCAGGTTCAATTCCTCTTCCCTATGTCACATTTTTAGCCTACTTTCCGAACGAAAGAAAGTCCTATGAGATAAATTTTTTTCTGTGTGTTGGTGTGTGTGTGTATGTCCCACCCTTTCAATTTTTGAACGCATGAACCGAATATCACTAAACTCAGTACATATACACAGAGGTGACAAAAGTCATGGGATAGCAATATGCAAACATACAGATGGCAGTAGTATCGCGTACAAAATGTATAAATGGGCAGTGCATTGGCTGGCCTTTCATTTGTAGTCTAGTGGTTCATGAGAAAAGGTTTCTGACGTGATTATGGCCACACGACGGGAAATAACAGACTTTGAACGCGGAATGGTAGTTGGAGCTAGACGCATGGGACATTCCATTTCGGAAATGGTTAGGGAATTCAACATTCCGAGATCCACAGTGTCAAGAGTGTGCCGAGAATACCTAATTTCAGCATAATCTCCCACCATGGACAACGCAGTGGCCGACCGCCTGCATTTAATGACCGAGACCAACGACGAGTGCACAGAATGGCCAGTGTTTACAGAGAAGCAACACTGCGTGAAATAACACCAGGAATCAATGTGAGACGTACGACGGACGTGTCCGTTAGGACAGTGCGGCAAACTTTGGCTGTACTGGGCTATGNTCGCCTCAGTACCTAGTAAATAGAACCTACTTTTAATTTTCAACCACGTCGGGCACTTTCAAAATGGCGGCCATTTTGATATTTAGGCTTATATGTCATATCTTGGAGACCATTCAAACGATTTAAACCAAATTTTGTATCCTGACATAACAACATAAAAGCATGAAATTGTGTAATGACCATTGTTTTAAGTGCGTTTTTTTTTAAATATAGCAACAAATACATAAATAATGATTTTATAATATATCTCTTAAACTATTAGACCTACTATTACCAATTTGGGATGTAAGTTACACTATTACAGGCCAGCCTAACTTTAATAAGTGAACATTAATATGTATATATAATAAAAATGAGAGCAATAAATTATTTTAGGCTTCATATTATATATATCTACCATAACATTTAAACAATTTCGACTAAATAGTGCATACTGTAAGTATCTGTTACTAGCATCATATTTACTAACACATAACCACATTTTTTCTGCCATTTTGTAAGATAGTGCCATACGAGTAAATTAAAATTATCATGTTATATCTCTGTAAAAAAAAACCATTTCCTACCAAATTATGCAAACAAGTTGTACTCAAGCAGATGATGTTAGGTTAAAATTTCAAGCATGCCATACATTTATTTCCAAAATGGCGGTCATGTAAGCAAATCGAACATTAATTTGTATGCTGGCATAATGTATTACAAATTATTAACTGTAACTATATGGAGCATATTTTGTCCGCCATTCTGTTAGATAGCACCATGCGAATAAATGAATTGTTATGCCATATATCGGGAAAGAATTTACCAATTACAGTGAAATCCCGATATTTCGTATCCCGATTATTCGTATATTCCGCTAATTCGTACAAATTTGCCGGTCCCTTGAGAAAATTCCTTTAATTCGTAAATAACAATGCATTCCGGTCCCCTCGATAATACGTATTTATTTTGGCGCTCGAGCTCAATTAAAACGTCTTATAATTCNTGCATTCCGGTCCCCTCGATAATACGTATTTATTTTGGCGCTCGAGCTCAATTAAAACGTCTTATAATTCTTATTTCCAACTTACAAATCTCGTTAACTCGTAATGTTTTTAACCCTAGACTGTACACCAGCTCTAGATTTATGCAATTCGGNCTTACAAATCTCGTTAACTCGTAATGTTTTTAACCCTAGACTGTACACCAGCTCTAGATTTATGCAATTCGGGAAGCGTAAAAAAGACCGGAAGGGTACTGAGGGACGTAGGAGGGTTTGAAGAGCAGGTAATTACGCCGAGTAGGCTGNGCGTAAAAAAGACCGGAAGGGTACTGAGGGACGTAGGAGGGTTTGAAGAGCAGGTAATTACGCCGAGTAGGCTGTGGGGCAATGTGTCTGTGATTCCCAGACCTAAGAGGCGCCTTGGTGTCCGGCATGGGGTTATGAGAGGTTAGGAAGGAGCAGAGTGAGTGAAAAGTTAGTCAGTTCGGTCTTAGCCATGCCTCCGAAAAGAGCTAATAAGTGTCTTTCCATTAGAGAAAAAAAAAGAAATTATTACCGCCGTGGCCGGTGGTGATAAAAAAAATTGACGTGTCCAAACGTTATAACGTTCCTCCTTCCACAATAACATCAATTCTGAAGAACAAGGACAAGATCGCCTCCCAGACATCGGACAGGAAAGTCTGCGCTTTAAGGCTGGTGAGTATCCACAACTAGAAGAGAATTTAAAAAAGTGGTTTGCGCAAGCACGGAATTCGAATGTACCAGTTGGAGGAAACATTTTAAGAGAAAAAGTAAAAGTTTTCGCAGAAAAAAATGGGAATTAAAGACTTTCGTGTAAGTGATGGTTGGTTTGATAGGTTTAAATAAAGGCACAGCATAAAATTGAAGAAGCTTAGTGGGGAAAGTGCGAATGTATCGGCCGACGTTTGTTCTGAGTGGAAAGACGAATTGGGAGAAATAATCGATTCTTACGAGCCCAACAATATTTTTAATGACGATGAGACGGGGTTATTTTATATGTGTCTACCCGATCGATCAATGTGTTTTAAGGAAGAAAAGTGTCATAGCGGAAAAAAATAGTAAAGAACGTGTAACCATATTGTTGGCCGCCAACATGGATGGATCTGAGAAATTAAGACCGCTCATGATAAGCAAATCAGCCAAACCAAGATGTTTTAAAAACATAAAAACTTTTCCGATGACCTATCGTGCAAAGAAAAAAGCGTGGATGATGGGCGAATTATTCAAGGAATGGATACGATTAGTGAATGCTGATATGGAGAAAAGGCAGCGAAAAATTCTGCGTTTCATTGATGATTGTACGGCCCACAACAATACNCAGTGAATGCTGATATGGAGAAAAGGCAGCGAAAAATTCTGCGTTTCATTGATGATTGTACGGCCCACAACAATACCCCACCGCTCAGTCATGTTAATGTTGTGTTTTTGCTTGCCAACACTACTTCTANATTGTACGGCCCACAACAATACCCCACCGCTCAGTCATGTTAATGTTGTGTTTTTGCTTGCCAACACTACTTCTAAACTGCAGCTTCTAGACCAGGGCATAATTAAAACGAAGTTTTGGACAATGGCGTTCCTAGTAGTGATGCAACTCCTTGACAGCTTCGAGGATGGGAAGGATCATAAAATCACTTTATTTTCAGCCATGAACATTGCTCACTAGGCGTGGCAAAGTGTTTCGCTTTCGTGTTATTTTTTGCAAAAAGCAGCTGTGGATTCACGAAGGTGGAACTTTCATCAGCAGTTACTGAAAAAGATTTAGAATGCCCTGTGTATTGTAATCGTCTTCCTCAAAATGAAGAAAATTCTATAACGTTTGANTTACTGAAAAAGATTTAGAATGCCCTGTGTATTGTAATCGTCTTCCTCAAAATGAAGAAAATTCTATAACGTTTGATGATTTAGTCCATTTTGACGATGGCCTAGCAGTAGCGGGGATTCTAACTGATGACGAAATTTTGGCTCCATCTCAGGACATTGATGGTGAATGTGATGACGAAGATTATGTGCTGACAATTACACCTAAAGTGGCTAAACAATACATCAACAACGTACGCCATTTCTTAACGTAATCAGACGTTGGCGATGAAGTATTTTCTGCTTTGAACATGCTTGACAAAGACATCGACAATACCTGTCTGCAGGGCTTGCACCAAAAGAAAATTACAGATTATTTAAACCTAAATTTTTAATGTATTTTTATTGGTGTAATTATTGATTTATATATACTGTACATATGTATACATAATATGTAGCTATGCGTTTATCATTACATATTAATGCAAATTTGCATTAATCTCGTTANCTATGCGTTTATCATTACATATTAATGCAAATTTGCATTAATCTCGTTAATATGTGTATTTTCTTTTTTTGCTCCCGATTATTGGTAATCCTGCTAATTCGAATATCTCGATAATTCATATTTAACATTCAGTCCCTTGAGAATACGAATTATTGGGATTCTACTGTACTTTAAAATTTTGCTGAGGTAGATGATGTTAAGTGGTATGTTTTAAGAATGTCAGACTTTTATTTTGAAAAAGGTGGCCATACTATAGTTATTTTAGCTTACAATGCTATATCATCGAAATTAGGTAATCAATTCCAAAATTACTTTGTGTGCTGGCAGTATATATTACAACTATCAACTGTATGTACACAAAACATATTTTCCGCTATTTTGTAAGATAATTCCATGGGAATAAATAAAGTTTTTATGCCATATCTCGGAAAAAAAATTGACTGATTCCTACCAAATTTTGCACAAAAATAGTACTTCAGCAGGTGGTGTAAACTGGCATGTTTTAAGTAGGTCAGGAACATATTTTCAAAATGTTGGCTATATAATACCTTGGCACAGTATATTTTCCCAATTAAACAAATTTCAACCTAATTTTGTATTCTGGCAGTGCCTATTGCAACCATCAAATACACTATTATTTGTGAAAATTGCAACATCCGTAAAGAATGGCCCGAATGAATCCAAACTCGGAGGATGTTTAGAACAGTTTAACAGTAGTAAGTGATAACGATTTCAAAGAGATGGTGTTCATGTATGCTCAGCAGCGCCCTATCTTGTGAGACCGGAGACACCAAGCTCAGTCACAGAAGAGAGCTGTCAGACGGAGTGAAATCAAGTGCCAGTATGCCTAATCGAAGTCAAAGGGCGCTATATCAGCACGTGAGTGAGTTCGAGTGGGGCAGAATGATCCGTCTCCGCGAAACAGGTTTGTCATACTATGAAATTTCGTCTCGTACAGAGCATGCTGCTACGACAGTTGATATGTGTGTGGAACCAGTAGATAGAAGAGGGCCGTATGCAGCGACAAACGGGTATTGGACCACACAATGTGACCACAGTATGGGATGACCGCCATCTTGTTCGCAATGCCGTAACGGACCATACAGCCTCGTACGTAGTGTTTGCTCGACACTGGAGCACTGCAACAGGTGTGGACCTCTCTGCATCGACTTTTCGACACCGTCTGCTGTGGGCTGGACTGGTGACACGCATGATATTACGTCGGCTTCCACTGTCCAGAAACCTCAAACGCCTCAGACTGCTATTGGCATTTGAACGCCATCGCTGGCCTGCTGAGTGGCAAAATGTANGTCCAGAAACCTCAAACGCCTCAGACTGCTATTGGCATTTGAACGCCATCGCTGGCCTGCTGAGTGGCAAAATGTACTGTTTTCGGACGAGTCCCGCTTCAACCTGTCCTACCATGATGGCCGCATATGTGTTAGATGCTACCGTGGTGACTGCAATATAGCAGCCTGCATTGTGGAGTGGCATAGTTGACAAATGTGATCTCGAATTACACATATTGAGGGCAATCTGAATACTAACTGCTAAATCAGGGATGTTTGAAAGCTAGAGGTACTGCTCCTCCTTCAGGAAACTCCACTTGCCATATTTAANGTAACTGCTAAATCAGGGATGTTTGAAAGCTAGAGGTACTGCTCCTCCTTCAGGAAACTCCACTTGCCATATTTAAGTAGGACACTGGCTGACCACATGTGGCGAGGAACGTGCAAACCTTCTTCAATGAACGATGGAAACCACTGCTTCCTAAGCCTTCACATTCGCCTGACAAGTCGCCCATCAAACATGTCTGGGATATGGTTGGCGACTTGTTCGTCACGGTCTTCCAGCAACCACTGTTGATGCTTTGTGGACTCGCATATAAACCGTGTGGAGGGTGAATCACCAGGAACATACACAGGTCTTCTTTGATTCCATGCCAGGACATTTAGGGGCTCTGATTGCCGCACGTGGGAGCTTTACACCATACTGAATTCTTATGGACAGAGATCATGTATAGTTCTGCAATCCTTATCAATTGTGTATTGTCATTTACCTAATCTGTGGTATAAAGTTAACTTCAATCGCATGTATCCTTCTTGGTGTTGCATTTTTCACAATTGTTAGCGTATGTCTATGTATAGCCTCATTTCTTTGCAAATTTGTGTGATATCCCCACCAATAAAAGTGAAGTTTTAATCTAATTTTTTGGGAAAAAATCAACACATTCTTACAAAATTTAGCGAATAAATTGTATTGTGGTAGGCCATATTAATGTATGTTTGTTTAAGTATGCAACATTTATTTTGAGAATGGTGGTTAAAAAATCTACGAAACTGTTTTATTTACTTAAAATAAACTTTGTATATTGGCAGTATGCAATCATACCTCCATTTATGAAGATCGCCATATGATCATTATGGATATTTAATGCCATATCTCGAGGACCAATAAACCAATCCCCACCAAATGATATACTAAATCNATATGATCATTATGGATATTTAATGCCATATCTCGAGGACCAATAAACCAATCCCCACCAAATGATATACTAAATCATTTAAACTAATGTGTACCAAATTGTGCACACGATACATGCTGGAGAACTTCATGTAAACGTTTGCTATTTAAGTTAATCAAAAAACGATGTTCGAAATGGCAGCATCATAAATAATTTATGTAAGTGTGCTACATATATATAAATCAATTTATCCAAATTCAACCAAAATTTATATTAATTGTATACATTAGAAGCATTATAATATAGATAATATTTTTTTGCAATTTTGTACGATAGCATCAAATCAGGAAATAAATCTTTTCATGCCATAACAATTGATTTCCATCAAATTCTTTACGCAGATAGCGCTACAGTAGGCGATGTAAACTTACATGTTTTGAGTGGCTCAGTTACATTTTTTCAAAATGATGTTCCTCAAAATATTTTAGGTTAGTAATCCCGATAATTTGAAACATTAGACTGANAGTTACATTTTTTCAAAATGATGTTCCTCAAAATATTTTAGGTTAGTAATCCCGATAATTTGAAACATTAGACTGATTAAATCCGACATTTATTCTCCGAATCTGACATCCATAACGCAGTGCATTGTCGCTTAGCTTATTGTCCGAGGTTTTTATGTGTTAAAGTCCTTTGTAAGGCACCTGCATATTTGTAACGTTGCATTCGTTTCTGGTTTCATTTCTAATTGTATTGCTTTTAAAGAGAATTCGAGTCCTACCACTCCACTGAGCTTTTAAGAACATATTTAAAAATTGAATACACCCATGTTGAGGAAAGTAGGCTTATTAGTTATATACTTATATACTTCTTGTAAAATACCACTTAACTGTAGTGTACTCAGAATTTGTAATGTTTTACCAAATACACATCTATTTATTAGTTTCTGGTTATGCTATTAGCAATTTGGTGTTTAAAATTTGAAATCGATATATATATATATATAGTGTGTGTGTACATACACATATATATGTATATACACACATACATATGTATCTTACCGAAAACCTGGTGACCCCATCCAGTAAGCATAGCACTTTGCCCTGTCTTGCCCAAGTCCAGAGTAGTCAGGCATACCGGCTTAACGAATTTGTTAAAGCTGGCATTGAGTCCCAAGTGAAGCACCGAAATATCATGGTAATTCACGGGAGGCCTGTAATCTGGATGCACTGCTACGAAACTCACTGGTAGATCAGCTGGGGCAGAAGGCTCTTGTTCACTCGCGAAATCGAGCTCACCAACTCTTACTATATCAGGTTTCCTGAAAAATAAAGATTAAATATTTAGAAATACACGTAAATTTACTTTAACATGTTTGTTTTCAGTCAGATTGATTTTCACAAAAACGCTACAAGACAATCTTTAAATTCAGGGGTTCTTATGCATGTATTATTCTGACTTTTATGTATAACATCCTGTGGGTTTGTCGAGCAATTACCTTTACAGCCTCCCTAATACACGTGTATTACACCGAAGCTGTTATAGCTACAAAGTAAACTGTCATTAAAATGGTTCATCCAAATTTGAATTTATGATCAGTATTGTAACACAATAGGTTATTATCCAATTTTTTTAATGGGCAATTCAATATCATATAATCCTCTTCTGTTCTACGAAGACTTTCTTCTCCCTTCCCGTTACAGGGTGAGGGTTTCCAAATAGACAAGTGTTAGGTTTTTTAAATGTCTCATTTGGATTTCCTTGTGTTGATGCTACTGCTATTATCACCTTTATGCTACTTAGCAATCACTTTTATTTCTGGTCTTTGCCTAGATCACCCGCGAGTTCACTGTACTTTTTTTAAATTAGTAACTCTAACATTGCGATGTATGCGCATGAAAGTGAAATTTAAAGTTCTATTTTTTATACATATGGTTGTCATTCGTTAAATTGGTTTGTAATCTTTTAGCCTGTTTATGTATTGCATTAGTTTACTTATTAAAACCAAACCACCTTTATGGAATTCCATTCACGAAGAGTATATACTGCACATTAATTGATTTGGTGAATTGTATTCAAAGACGAATCTCGGAAACCTAGTCACGCATTCACCCACCCATCCAATAAGTGAGGGTATATACACACACAGTCACCATCGCAACCACCCCGAAATTCACACCCATGAGTGTATTAACCCAATTCTTATTATTGTAATCAGTGCTGTTAATAGTACATTATCTGTTCTCTTGAGTTAATTAAATTCTATTTAATTCTGAACTGTGACTGCACAACCGTATATTTATATTACAATATAATAACATACAATACATTCTTTGGTATTTATGATATGCACATAATATGTATATATGTGTAAAATATATTTTTTAAATTATATTCTATAGTTACTTATGGATGGAGTGCCTACATTATATTACTATGTGAACGTTCTACGGTTATACACATGTATATTTGAATGTGCATTATTACATTGCATATATGGATGTATCTGCATGTTTTATAATTAGGCTATATGTGACACCTGCTCATGTAAACAGTGGATGTTGGTTTTCTCAGAGTGCTGTAATGATTTTTAATAAAAACGTATCGTTGAATTTCTTCTGTGAGATAATATGGGCTCTTTAATAAGTAACACAACTAACTGGCATGCGACAAGTAAGAATGTAATGGCCTATAATGAAATTTGTGTACAATAATATTGAAGAGAAGAATAAATTGGCAAAAGTAATACATAAATCACAATGCACACAAATTATAGCAATATCAAACTTTCAATCACGTGACAATCAATATAAAATGTTACCCTTGGAGCACCAACACTAAATTGATTTAATAATGGCTCCCGTAGAAGCCCATACAGAATGATTTATAATACAATTATTTGTAGCTCTCATAAATCAGTTAAATAACTAAGGAAGAAGAGCAGCCAATCAAAGCCCCGTAAAGCCTCAAACCCTATAAAAATATATACATAGTTACAATAAAATATTACGGTGGGAGGCAGTCGAATGTGACCCATTACAGCTCCTACCGTTAAAATACAACACTTTCAAACATTAAAAAACGATGCCCTTACGAATGAGTCGTAGAAACGGAAAATTACCAGAAACTTCAATTAATCTTGGGTGGCAAACAAAAACAGTCACGACATGTTAAAACAAGAGGCGCAGCAGACGCGACACCATAGTTACAGCCAAACATAATTTTGAACGGCAACCCAAACCAAATTTTTTAATTGATAACAACTAATGCACCCCAAGTAACTACACACACATGTCACACAAAAAATTACAAAACAGATAAAAACCCTACTGCAAACAAATAAACATTATGTTTTCCGCAACTCACCACAAAATTGCGCTATTGCTCAGTGTGAATGACTAGATCAAGATGTCATAATTTTCGTTGAAGTGAAGTGAAGGTATGCTGAAGCTCGGCAGACTAACTGAGCAGATGTAGCAGCAGTAAAGGCGGTAGCAGAATATAATAGACTCGAGCTTAGCCGCGCAAGGACGTAATAAACTATTACCACTAATCACAACTAAGACGTACTCGTGGTGGAAGAGGAAGGAGGGGAAAGTGTATATAAGAAGAACAAGGGAGGGGATCCAAGCACGAGCTAAGAGTCCGCCACTGACAGCTGAAGTAGAGCGCGCTCACAATTATAACGACGTCGGGGCAGATGTCGCAACCCCCACCTCAAAACCTGTGCCCTGGCGACTAAACTCTCATGCTATTAGTCTATGTCGATACATTTACATGCATGTCACAGAAGAAACCAAGTTGTAGATACTCGTATACAGAAAATAGAGTGGAAAAAGTAGAGTAGAACGTTGATAGACAGTTCATAGATTTGTAGAATATATAAAGACATGTAGGTCAATGTCCAGATGCAACTCTTCGAGTGAAGGAGCGACCAACTGAATCTTGAAGGCAGTCTCTGGAGACGGTGAGCAGCCGAGAGCGAACCAAGCATCTCATTGCCTTGAGAACTAGTCTCTTCTTTGGAACAGTAGACTGCAAAATGTAAATGTCGAAGAGGTTGCGGCTGACGGGACGAACAGGGCCACAGCCTCCTTATCTAGCAGTCTCGCCACGCGCCCAGGCAGAGGACGTTAGTAGGGCGAGACCAACTCCACAATACTCGGTCGGAAAGCGGGAACAAAATATTAAGTGGGAATTAAAAAAGGACATACAATAAAATGAAATAAACAAAGGTATGCATACACATGTACATTAAGAAAGGTCAAACAATCAAGACATCTTAGGAAAAAAATAAATATACAAACACTAAATTAACAATTTCGTGGCACAAATGCCTTTAACTGTGACCCATGTGCTTTGCGGAACGAGTGAATAGAGCTGGGCGAAACGAAACAAGACTTACAGTATTTCGTCCAAGAAACTTATGAATTTTGAAAGGCCCACAAAACTTGGGAATTAACTTGCCCATTAGATCTTTCCCCGAGTCCGTAAAAATGTACTTTTTGCATAAGACCAGGTCCCCTACATTGTACGTTACTGGCAATCTACCATGGTCCATTTTAGTGATAACCTTCTGTTTCGCAGCGTTGAGCCTGCGATGTACCTCCCCGAGCAGGTGGTCATGGTCAGCATCACCAAGGGGAGATGGGAAGGGAGGGATGTCCAAGATATTTGACAGGGGATGATCAAGGTGACGGCCAAGAAAAGGAAGATAAGGGGGAACGCCGGTGGAATCATAGAGTGGACAATAAAACCCTATGTTTGATGAAATCAAGGTCCTGCCCCAGTTGGTATGGTCCTGATTATAGAAAATTGTCAAACAGGCCTTAAAATTTTTATTGAACCTTTCCACCCGGCTTTCTTTAGGATAATAACGACTAGATGTAAAATGTTAAACTGCCCAGAGAAAACGCATATTTTTAAAAGCATTGGAGGAGACATATTTTGCGCTATCAGTAATAATTTACACAGGTGCACTTAATACCTTCCAAACCTGTTCAGTGAGAGCATTAACTATGGAAGAAGCCTTCATATTTCAAAGTTGCAACAAAATCACGAACTTGGTAAAAGTATCCAGCAAAATTAAAATGCATACATTTCCCTTTTTGGATCGAATCAAAGGTCCGAAAATGTCTAAGGAGCATGCGGCACCTGCTTCACCGCCTATGTTACTTATAAAAAATAAACACATTTATTGGCAGTTATACTGACTAAGGTCCAAACTAAATTGCAGCAGAGATCGAACCCTCTTGGTGCCACCAGTCATGGTCGGCTTTGGAAGACACATCACAATATCACCTCTTCCAACCTTATCATCTCTTTCTGGTTTAAAGAACCGACCAGTAATTTTAGGCGATTGTCAGTAAAATTCAACCTCGTATAGCTGTGCGTTGTCTTCTTTCATTATATCGATCACTTGTCCAACATAATAAACGCCGTTACTTTTGGAATTCAATGGAGTTAGTCATATCAGAGCAAAGTCACCACTTTCCATCTCTTTTGATGTCAACTGTGTAATTTTTATCGTATAGCCTTCAAAGTCCTCTTCATATTTATCACTTGAGTCCTCAGTCATAGTGAAACCTTAATTTTCGATGTTATCATCCGAACTGTCGTGTCCACTCTGGGCAATTAAGAACTCTCTGTTTCGTAACGGGTTTTGAGCAGCAGGTGATTTATGTTTTGCCGTTTTCTGCTTCTGCTATTCAAGCGCATTATCTTTCTCAGGTGTGCTCGTAATAAGTTTTCAGCCAACGACAGCCCTTTTAGTGCGAGGTTTCGACTGCTCGACGGCCTTTCGATTTGGCAATGGACGTATTTGGGTTATCTCACTATAACTTGTGTCATTGGTGGTAGAATCTTTAACGAATGTCGAGGGTTCATTCAGATCGTCTTCGGTATCCACGAGCTGCGTGTCATCATGGACTGGACTTTTTGGAACAATGTTCTCAGTAGGATTGTCACTCATGAAGACTCCCGCTGCAAGGAATTCATCATCGGAAAATATTTCGGAATAAACTAGCCAGATTCCGGTTTTTTTTAAGCCGTTTGATATATTATATAGCGAAAGCGCTCGATAAAACGCCCTATTAAAACATCCAGGAAGATCATAGATTGTAGTGCCTTTCGCAGGGTTACATAAATTCCATTCATTGACAGCTCTTTTTTAATGAGTCTTTAGTGGCCCATATACGGAAACATCAAGTGGTTGTAACTTATGTGATGTGTGGGGTGGGAATATTATAATAGAAAGTTCATTTTCACGGGCCAGTTCAATTACTTGGATTCCCAAATGACTGTCGTGGGTGTCAATGAATAAAACCGCGTGTTTTTCAGCAGAACATCCTATATGTTTCATGAAATGAGCGGGAACGCGAGGAAACAGCTCGCTGTTCTCCAACCTGTTGGAGCTGCTAGTCCTAGAGTTCCCGGTGGAACGCCTATGATCATGTGATCCTTGTAGTTAACCCTAGGAAAAATCATTACCGGAGGTAATGCCTTTCCTACTGCATTCACGCAGCAAACAACTGTAACAAGAGTCCCTCGTTCAGCAGCTGTTACTTGCCCCACTTGTTTCGTTCCTTTCTTGGCCAGAACTTAGGGTACATTTTGGACAGTGGTTATGCCACTTTCGTCTAAATTGTACATAGATTCTGGGCCAAATTTATTCTCCGCCAACATTTTCATCCAAACTTCGAAAAATTCTCTCACAGATTTTCTGTTGAAGCCTTGAGCCATAGAGATACTAGTTGCTTCCGGAGCCCGCAGAGATACATTTTAATGTCGTTTCATAAAGCCCAAAATCCAGTCCTTTCCTGCCATAGCATTGTCCTTCCAGGAATCCGGCATATTTTTTCCCTTCTTCGTTGCATACTCAAACGAAAGGCGTCTTACAACCTCATAGGTGAGACCGTGGAACATTAAGGAGCTGGTCAAAATATATTCTTCCAGTCCATCTTCTTCTTCTTTTGAGAACACCTTTCTTGTGTTGAAATGAGGGGCAAAGTCATGATCATCATGCATGTCACCAGACTGATATTTTTTCACTTATCGAGACAACGTTATACGATATAATTCTAGGTCATGACTGACTTGACGACTAGAGCGGCCTTTCACCACCTCTTTAACAGCTCTTCTCATCAGACTACCATCTGTTTTCCCCTATTAGTCTTTGGCTTGTAGTTACGAATCATTTTCTGAAATTAAAGAAAATAATGTTTGTACTCCAAAGAAGCTACAGGGTAGAACTGTATTGTTAGAGTTTTTTAATTATATAATTATAGTCGCATCATATCAGGATGAGGCAGGTTGAACATGGATCAAACTGCCCCAACTTTTGCGTTTCAATGTGCACCGTCGGCAGCCATTTCTGATCACGCGTTATCACTCCGACATCTTGGAACAATGAAACTAAAGGTTACGTAAGTAAGAACTATAAATAATATACTATCTATTCAGTTAAAAATATTAATGATTCTTACCATGATAAGAGTATACGGAAACTGTTAACATACCTGAAAAAGTTACTTCAACTGTAAACTGTTAAACTTATGTTGTGTCATATACCCGACATGTGTTGATTCTGCAGTAGAGACATCTAGCGTAAAAACGTCAAACTGAAAGAATGCAAGCCTGTGATTCAAGGTGCCCCTATGTTCAAGGTGCCCCACCCTCCCCTACCACATAGTGTAATTCAATTTCACACACACACGGTGTTGTAAAATTTAACCATTGAAGATTTACAACTTTACTGACATTTCATGTTGATAAGACTATGTAACAGTAAACATTCATAACTTAAGGATTTGATACAGCTAGTAGGTGTATTTTAACACATACTTCAAAATGTGTAAATCAACACCAACATTGTGTTTATTAAGTCATTCATTCACGTTTTTACACCAAAGACATAAGGTACTCTCTGGATTATTAAGAACATTTGTATAAAATATAATGTACTGTAGTTGTTTTTAAAAATTACACATACAAAATGTAAAATTACCAAAAATGTTACGGGTAAATTTACTCTTATTGTTTACACTGTATGTCTGTAATATCAGTTTATATGTTTTGTGAGTGCAAGACTTTATTTTCAGAAGAGCGTATATGAAAACATTTAAGAATAGTGGGCTATATTTACGAAACTATGTAACCGATTTCAGTTTAACTTAGTATACTGGTAATATGTACGACCATAATCGAATGTGCTAGTACATAACCTTTTTGCCCTCCATTTATGAAGATCGTCAATTAAATAAAATTTAGGTTTTATGCCATATCTCGAGGACAAATCAACCGATTCCCACCAAATTTATCAGGTAAGTAGTGCTACAGTACGGTATGTAAATTAACATGTTTTCAGCGCGGCAGGACTTTTTTTAATGGTGTTTATATTAATAGATTAGATAATTATGTTATATCAGTGAAACATTTCAATATAATTTATCCGGATTGTGTATGCTTACAGTATTAATTAGAATCATCAATTATGCACACGGAGATACTCTTTTGCCGACCTTTTTGCAAAATAGTGCCAGGTTAGAGAATTTAACAAATTGCCATACTACCGAACAATTCAACTAAATTCCGCCAAGGCACATCATTAGTGCTACAGAAGGCTATGTAAAATTAAATGATTGAAGTGGGGTCAGAAATTGATTTTCGAGGCGCAGACGGTTGGTGCGCCACCGGTCTGGGGTGCGGAAGGCTCAGGGTTGGAATCCCATGTAATGCATTGGTGTGTGTTAAATTTCGGTCATAAGTTTGTTTATAAGCCATCCCTATTTTAAGCCTTTATTTTAGGCAATTTAGTGAAATGGTACCAATTAAGAAGATAAGGGTTTTATGCCTCATGTCGGGGACCAATAAACCGATTTTCACCAAATTCTTCATACATGTTGCGCTGTAGGCCATGTAAACTTACATGTTTTAATTCCTTCACAAACACATTTTCAAAATGATGGCCATGTAAACCTATGGCCATGTTAACCCTATCTTTCACTAAATTAGACTGATTTTTACAATATTTTCTGGGATCGAGTACTGGGTAAGGCATGTGTATATATGTATTTGTCTCGGTGCTGTTGCATATGTTTCTTGTTTCACCTTCAATGGTATTGCTGTCAATGAAACATCAAGACCTAACTACTATTTGAGTTGTAAAGAACTTCATTAAAAATAATTAGCACACTTATAAAGGAAAGTTGGCTCTTTTTTATATCAGTAACTTCATGTTTATAAGTGATGAAAACCTGTATAATTAAAAGGTGAGGAAAGACCAAATCCCGGCCTCGAGCCGTTTTATATTAGTAGCGTCGTTCCCAATGGCCCACCTGTCAAAACTGAGAATCCCAACATTAAAAAAACCTGAAAGGTCAGTGCAAACCAGTTAAATATATCTATAACAGAATTAATAAAAAAACTATTTTTTCCTTCAAGTTTTAGATCTGTACCTACTTTAATATATTAGCACCTGAAAAATGTTTTCCATACATTTACCCCATAGGTATGGGGTCCCAATGGAATAACAATAAAGGTAATTCCATTGTTTTTTTTAATACATAAGGAATATAAAATGTAATATACAAATATTTTGGGATGGGAGTAGATAGAAAAGGGGAATTCGGCGCCAACGGAGCTGGAGCTAGGACACATGACACCGAATCGCCCCAGGCGGCACATAAACCTCCTGATCTTGCATTCCCCTTCTATGGCGGCCATTTTATAAGCCAGTATGTAAACATCATGCTCTTGCATTCCACTTCGGTGGTGGCCATTTTGTTTTCAAATTTTTTGAAAATGTAATAATTTTTTTTTAAAATGTCAAATTTTTTTCTAAAATTACAAATTTGTCAAAACTTTCAAAAAAAATTTACTTGGGCATTCCATGGCGGCCATTTTTTTTGCCCAACATAGCCTCAGGCTGTATCCCCACGACGACTCCAAGATTTCATAACATAGCCTCAGGCATGTCCCTACAAGAACTCCATGACTTCATAATATAGACCCAGGCATGTCCCTAAGATAGCTCCATAACTGCATTACATCGCCAGAGGCTATGCATTCACATCACCCGATGCTATGTACCTTGCATTCCATTTCGATGGGGAGGCTGCGGTGATGCATTGGATAGATGGCATGCAAAACTTCATGCTCTTGCATTCCATAGCGATGGGGAGCCACGGTGGTGCGGTGGATAGACAACTCACTGCCCGAGGCTGCGGCAGTCCTAGAACATTCTATGGCAGCCATTTTACCACATAACCTTAGGTGTGTCCCTACAACGACTCCCCTGACTTCATAAACATAGTCCTAGGCTACAGGATATCGCAGTGGTGTAGTGGATAGACAACTCACTGTCTGGGGCTGTGGTGGTGCGGTGGATAGACGCCTCGCTTCTTGGGGGCTACAGTGGTGAGGTGGATAGACAACTTGTTTCTTGGGGCTGCAGTGAAGCAGTGGATAGACATAGTCTCAGGCGTGTCCCTACAACGATGCTCCGACTTCATGACATACACCCAGCCTACAGGCAGGTGTCCCTACAACGACTACCCATAGCCCGAGGTGTCGCATGATTTTCGGAAATGGATTGAAAATATTGTTTTGCTACAATGCCCCAGGCTCTACCGATGTCACCGATAAATTATTTTTACAACATCACCCATAGCCCCAGGCGATGCACGATATACGAAAAGTTATTTAAAATATTATATTTTTCTGCTACAACGCCCCAGACTCTGCCGACGTCACTGAAAAATTCTTATTAAGCGACAACACCAATAGCCCTAGACGATGCGTGATTTTTCGAAACATATTCGAAATTTTATATTTTGTGCTAAAACGCCCCAGGGTCCGCCGACGTCACCGAGGAATTCCTTTTATAATGACAACACCCATAGCCCCAGACGATGCGTGTTTTTCGGAAACGTATTTAAAATTCTTATATTCTGCTAAAACGCCCTAGGATGTGCTTGGCTCCCAAGACTTCACCGAGAAATATTTTTTACCGCGACAACAACATACTCCATCATCTCAGGCGGCGCGTGATTTTTGGATCGTTATTTTAAAAATATTATTATTATTGTGCTAAAGCCAGGCGCTGTGGGACTCAGTTGACTCCCCCGAGAAACTCGTTTAACATATGCGGTACGCTCCCGACGATCAGTCAGTACGCAAAAAAAAGTCATGCAGACACGGTAGCAGCAGCACAGACCCACGTACTCGTACTTCCAAGACAATGTGCCCGACCACATCACCGTGGTCTCGATCGTTCAAAACTTACATAAGTTTTGTCGATTAACCATTTGCATATCAGTTCAATTGTGATCGTACCACTGACTACCACACACACACATCACTCACTCACCTAGCAGTTGCTTCGTCGCCCTCCCCCTTACCATCCACATGATACAAGCATGTGGATGGCTCCCGGGCTGGGGACCGGGCAGTACACTTTTCCTATGACGCTATCAAAATGTCCTTTGTTACATCACAAGTATAGTGTACAGGCATGTAACGATGCTGCAGATTGAATAAAACAAGGCAAACACTTTAGCAATGGGAAACAGTATGGAATAGAGAAAGGCACTACAGTGTGGATTGCCAACATAGTGCGATGGAAAAAATACAAGAGATACTAGACATATGACTGTCAAGATGAATATGACTCTTGCATGTGCTGCAGTATGGTGGAAAACACACATACTTGGCAAGCTGAATATGATTTTAGCTTGTAATACAGTATGTTTGGAAAAACACGCACATGTGTAACAAGATGATTATGAAATTAGCATTAGCTACAGTAGGTTGGAAAACATATACATGCTTGACAAGATGAATATGACTTTAGCATTTGCTACTGTATGTTCGAAAATGCACAAATGCTTGACAAGCTGAATATGAGTTTAGCATATGTTACAGTATGTTTGAAAGCATGCACATGAATATGACTTTAGTTTGTGCTACAGTATGCTGGAAAATGACAGCAAGTATGATATTCCTGGTAAGACATCGCTTGCATGTGCTACAGTATACTTCTGGGGAAAAAACATGCACAGGACATACTGGTAACATGTCTGGCAAGATAAGATTTACGCTTGCATGTGATACAGCGTGCTACCAGCCAGCATACCTGACAAGAAGAAGACTGCAACTCTTGCATGTGCTACAGTATTCTGGAACAGACTGTGTGGACCATAAGTAGTATATCTGGCAAGATGACTACTCCTGCATGTGCTCCTATATACTGCAGGAAATACTGATAACCTACCTGAAAAGATAGGAACGTACCCCTTATACGAGCTATAGTATGCTACCAGTCGGCATACCTGACAAGAAAACTATATCCCTTGCCTGTGCTACAGTATGTTAATCGAGATATATATGGCTACCAACACCCTCAACAATATACCTGACAAGAAGAATACGACTCTTGTACATGCTCCAGTACACTGCTGGAAAAAAACACTCTCTCTGGGGACAGGCATATATAACAATGCATGCCTGACCCAGAGCTGTTTTTTTAGGTATGATAATCATAGGGGATGGAATGAATGGCATCATTCATGACTTTTCGTTTGTCGTCCATCCACGAAAGAGCTAATTTGTCGGTGCGACCTAATACTACTAACCTGCACTCGCATGCAGTGCTGGGCCAAAAGGATATATCAATAATCGTCAAGTGTTATCGTCTTCTCTACAGCAATCTTTTGTATCCCCTTCGCACGCTTAACTATCGTATCCTAGCAGCAGTGAGCTTACAGTTTCGCCCTCAGCCCGACAAACTCTGCCCTCATCCTTAAATTTACCAATTACCTTGACGTTGCTAGGAGAGTAGCAGGAATGAGTGGGAGGGTAACCGCTGGTGTCGAACTCAGACATGAGTGCCTGGGTTGAGGCGAGGTCGCTGTAAACATCGGGGCAGGTGATCTCCATTATATAGGAATCGGTGTCTATATAGGCGAGACTCACACTGCCCCATATCGCGCTCGCATTACATCGTAGTGAAAATTATACATGAGAGTTTTCGACGGGTCAAGTACGGCAAAGTCAGCATATATGGGCTTGTCAAATGTTATGCTCTCGTTGAATAATTTAATGAGGGATAATGTCTCGTGATAAATCGTCCTGCATTTAATAGCAGGTTTCGAAATGAGTTTCTTCGCCCGAACTTCTCTACACACTAGTTCTATACGCTGGTATTTATGATTATTTTCCATAAGCTTGCCATATATGGCATTATTAATTGAATTGAAAAAGTCCTTCTCGAAGGATTTTGTGGCTGCCTGATGTTTCATCGCATTCATGTCAATATTCAGCTTTAGCCATGCCTTCTGCTGGAATTGAAGGACACAGTGAACAGTCTTCAGCCGTAATCCATGACCCAATGCTTGCTTCAGATTGAAATAATGCACAATATAATGAAGCTTGCTCTCCAGGGTCGTCATGAGTTTCGATTGTTTGTACCTGGGGGTACACTCATTCACTGGCCGGAAAAGAAGATCCATATGCTCTTCGTGAAGAGTGTTAGGCTATTCTACATCTACCTCCTGTGTATAGCCGACATCTCCATCGTCTGACATGGACATGACATCAATGTTCGTGTTGGTCCATTCAAAACTGCTGTTTGGTAGCAGCAGGGACATTGCCCACCCATATAAATTATTGACATCTACATACTGAAGGTAGGCAAATGGCTGCAGGCATCATTTGTGACTGGTATATACTTATTGTTGGCTACCACATGCCGCTTAATACATTGGGCCACATTTCCCCAGATACCAGCCTCAATAAACAGGTAGATGTCGTAGTCAGTGAGAAGCTCCAACTCCACCTGCATCTTGCACAACATCGCATCAAACTAGAAACCGGCAGCACTTACAAACCATACACAGTCAAGAATATATGTGGTTAAACAGAGCTCCCGAAAGTTCTTGAAAATGTCGCACAGTATCAGGACATCTCTCTTCAGCTAGACCTCGGCATAGTCCTGGAGGGTGCGGCAGCTGAACATGGTCCAGACAGTTTGTGCATGCAGGTAGTATGCCGCACGAATATTGCCTCCAGTAAGCCTATTGAAGAAAGACTATATTGCTGACAACTGCGGCTCGGCTAGCTTCCCCCACGTAGGGGAATACACCTTTGCAGGTTATCAGTTTGAGCTGCTTGTCTACCATGAAGAAGCTAGATGTTGTAATGGAAACCGCTGGTAGGTAGATTCTGTGCGAGTTTTGCTAGGCTGGTAGACATGAATCTAAATGTATCTATAAATTGAATTGTAAATTTGTAGCCCAAACTATTACTGAAGGTTATGAGTTTCTCCTAAGTATTCGGAATAATAAATATGTCCTGGGATTCATAGTCAAGCTGCGTTATTACAAAATTGGCATCATATGTTAAATTATGGAAGAGTATCGGCAGTCTCTGGGGGCGGCGGCGAAGCTTGTTGCAGTTATTACAAGCCACCCTGATAAAATTGCCGGTGAAGTGATCATGGTCTTGCACCTTATATTTTGCTCTGGTGAACATGCCTGAACAATGATAGCAGGTAGTGGCTGGCGTATAGTCAGTCAGTTTGCCAAACATTAGTGAGCGCATAGGCCCGGACTTACTATATATGGCTTTCGCCAGGTGAGCTATCCTAACCACCTTTTACATAAAACATTTCGATGCACCTTCGCCTGTGTAACATTTTACACCCGGGGGCAGGCTTGTCGTCTTGTAGGCAGGAATAATGGTATTATCTACTTTGACATATATGCCATAACTATAGGGCTCATGTTTTTGATACCTTTAAGTGTAGGACTTGTCCAGGTTCGGCTGACATGTCTTGAAATGCACCAGCATTGCCTCAAAGCCCGCATATACTACTATAGGCATCTTATCGCCTTTCTGATAATTCTGGAACTTGAGCACAGGCGGGCGTGCTGCTCTTGTCCGGCTGTGGCATGTTGGAGCGAATAGCCATATGGTCATTGGAATACCGCTTGTGCTCAACCAGAGTTTCGGCACCTGTCAGTCTTGGCATGCGTGGTCGATTATCATATGCTTTGAGGTAGCGTTTACAGATATGTACATAACTGTGGTATGATGTCACCTGGGAGTGTACCAGACGTTAGAAATTAGATTTATAGCTGTAGTGTGCATTCTGGTTCTCCTCTGTGGTGAGAAGCAGCAAATCAAAAAGCTGGGCCAGTTGGTCACCTGTCACCTGTATTGGTACTATTTTCGTATTCTCATAGAGTGTGTATATGTTCAAGCAGACTCCCGGATTCACTCTCTCAAATGTAGCTATTTGCCTTAGAGGGGTGTGAAACACTATGGTGGTAAAACCGAAGCGCTTCTCCAGACCGAAGTAATGCTGGTCGACACATTCCAGATGCCCACCCTCTACATAGCGTGCCAGGATTACCCATTTAAAGCACTGCAGGTCGGCGTTTTGCGGGTTGATAATAGCATATTTCGCTACTATACCTGCATGCAGAAGTATTTAGGAGGAGACTCTAAGGGGGTCAAGCTTATTAATACATAGCTTGACCCGTTTCACAGAAGTGAGGGACCAGGCACTACCTTTCTCCATATATTCCTCCTCCTCCCGACACAGCTTGGCAATAGCAGCTGACACAGCCTCTTCTATGTTGGCTACATTGTAAAGAGGCACATTCTTAGTCTTGAATGCACGCTTATCTACCTCGGCATCATGCGGCTCTGGTTTGCCATATACGCTCTCGAGAAATAAATTATATTTCACCGCCCCCTGGTTCTCGATTTCCTGCTCTAGCTAGCACATTATATTATTTATCATCTGCTTTAGGTATCCACAAATATCTACGGCTACACTCGAGGTATTCTCGTTGACGTATGTTTTCATTATGCCCCGAAATGCGCTTTCTACCTCCACAAACCCATATTATTTTCGCCCCACCGGCCCCAAAGGCAATGGCGCCATGGCAAGCACGACCCTCGGGTGCAGTAGCACGAGCCGGTATGTTATAGAATGGCCCTGGCTGAGGGCTTGCCACACGCGCCCTCTTCACTGGCTGGGATGCTTTGGAAGTAACATTACACTTTGCGCAGAGTGCACACAGTGTATTTGTTATGGTAAACTGCTGCCTGCAATTCCAACATGCTAATGTCATGGCATGGGGATTCATCCAACAACTGCGTTCATGAAGACGGGCATTACGAGAATGCCCGAAGACATAATTTCAGAACATGCAGTTGGACAATGCAGCCTATTTGATCAGTCCTGTGCATTTTACGCTATGTGCGATAAGTATATCTGTGCGGACGAATATCTGTCCGCACCTGTCGCACATGCACTGTGCTGGTTGACTGAATGGCAATTGTAAGCTCAGTAGAATTACGCTCATGATGCTATCCATTCCAGCGATCTGCAAACATCCGGTCGAGAATCCACACTGTAGTGTGAGCCTACATACAATTGGAACAACTACTTTAGGGGTAGGCGAAGCAGCTGAGGAAGGAGGCAACGATAGTTTACTTGTAATGGATTCCATCTCTCTTGAAATTCTGTAAAAACTGTAGATCTCGGCAAAGCTGGCAAGGATGTATCCTATGAAAACACATTTATAGGATATTTCGCTAAATGTGTGTGTTTGTATAACTCTTTACATATAGGGTATACACTAATATTATTATATACACTGGAGAGCCAAAAAAATAGTTTAGGTTGGGTATGCAAATAACAAATGTATTGAACCAATCAGACTATTGCGATGCGGTCAGCAGTGCCTATATAATACAACAAGCGTCTAGCAAAATTGCTATATCAGTTATTTCATCTACAATGGCAGGTTATAAATATTTAAGTGAGTTTAAACGTGGTGTTATAGTCGGCGCACGAGAGATGGGACATATCATCTTCGAGGTAGCGATACAATTAGCATATTCGCGTACGACCATTTCACGAGTGTACTGTGAATATCGGGAATATGGTAAAATATCAAATCTTCGACATCGCTGTGGCCAGAAAAAGATCGCGAAAGAACGGGATAAACGACGAATGATGAGAATCATTAATTGTGACAGACATGCAACCCTTTCTCAAATTTGCGCAGATTTCAATGCCGCGGCATCAACGAGTGCGAGTGTGCGAACTATTCAACGGACCATCATTGATACGTGCTTTCGGAGCCGAAGGCCCAATTGTGTACCGTTGTTGACTGCACAACACAAAGGTTTACGCCTTGCCTGGGCCCGTCAACAACGCCATTGGACTGTTGATGACTGGAAACACGTTGCCTGGTCTGATGAGTCTCATTTCCAATTGTATCGGGTGGATGTACGTGTACAGGTATGGAGACATCCTCATGAATCCAAGGACCCTACATGTCAACAGGGGACTGTTCAAGCTGGTAGAGGCTCTGTCATGATATGGGGCGTGTGCAGTTGGTGTGGAATGGAACCCCTGATAAGTCTAGATATGACTCTGACAGGTGACAGAAACGTAAGTATCCTGTCCGATCACCTGCACCCATTCATGCCCATTGTGCATTCTGACGGACATGGACAACTCCAGCAGGACAATACGACAACCCACACGTCTAGAGTGGCTACCGAGTGGCTCCAGGAATACTCTTCTGACTTTATACACTTCCCTTGGCTACCTAAATCACCAAACTTGAACATTCATCAGGCGGCACCGGGCGTAGTCCCGATCTGATTTACCAGATCGCACCAAGCATGTCCTACCACAAGGCCTGAGATCCTAGCACTTAGTTTACCAAGTGTGTGGTCTGGCCGGAGCACTACCCACACCCCTGACATCATCTCGGGGATGCCCCCGGAGCAGTGCCCTGCTCACCGCCCAGCTCCTCAATAAGAGGGGGAATCTCTCCGATCCTCCTCCAGCAATCAGAGTCAACCACTGCCAGCACGAATCCAACCTCAACTGATCTGTACACCAGAGAAAACCTTCGGATGGGCCAACCCGATCATCCCATGCTCCCTCTTATTTTCCATGGCATGTATGGGTTTTCCAATACCTGACAGCCAGGGCCACCACCCACGGGCAGGGAGACGCAGAGTCCCTCTGAAAATTTGTGGGTACCGTCATCCTAGTCCGGTTTTATATCATAGTTTTTCGTCACCGAGAGCCGAACTCGCCACGCCGCCCATAAGGCTGTGCCCCGCTGACGTCAGACACGCGTCCATATGCATACAAAGAATTTCTTCACTGTGGCCTGAATGCATAGAGATCCAACACCTCGCCAAGTGGTCGGGCCTATGTACTAACTATGGGCCCAAGCCATCACGGCAGATGCCCCTATACAGCCGCTAGGAAGCTGTTTCCCAAAGGGAACGGGTGGCGCAAGAAGCCTTGGGTTGCCATTTATGTTGAGAGGCTATAAGAAATGCACCACCCATCCTTTCTGGAAGTCGGTACGAAGACTGGACTCGGTTACTATAGCATAGTACTGCCACACGACCTCAAGTGCCCAGCCTTCTTCCTCCCCCAGGAGTGACAGTATAAACCTCCCCCCAACTTAACAGGGCCCGGAAGAATCCATTTGCTGCCACAGTCTTCCAGCGTGCTCGTATGTATGTGTCCTGTTCACTCTTCGGTCTGTTGGTAGGTTGAGCCAGTATCTATGTCTCACAGGATATAATCCATTTTCTTGTTCTCATGGTGTAAATCCATAATATCTTCAATTTCATCATGTACTGCGAGTATACGTCCATTTGCAGGTAGCTCGCAGTTTGGTCGGAATTTGAAGATGGAGGGAGCACTGTTCGGATTTGTAGCAGGGCAGAATTTCATAATGGAAGTTATCCCAGACATCGTGATATCCCCACAAATGATTTTCACAGTCACATATCTGCACTTGCTCGTTTTCAAACTCTGGTTTAAACACCACTCTTATATATCCGATAAAGTATCTCACATACAAATTCACATCTAATGGTCGAAACGCCACACAGTCACATATGTCAAATGTATTACACATGGCGGCGGCGATAGCTGTCTATTGAATGATACACTGATGTCTACTGCGGCTGGTTGTAACACTCATCTCTTCTTATATTGTAGCTAGGAACACTTCACATTTTAACGGCGAACACATTGTCTCCCATGTAATTGTTCCTCGCTTCATGCAGGTTGTATGACGCTCACCCGTACAGCACTCGGTCCAGCAGATAATAACATCACCGGTGTTAGCCTCACATAGTTCATACCCAATTGCATGAGTAAACCAAATCTGACGTATATTCTCTTCGCCTGCTAGTGTTAACATAGTACGGAGTGGTACCGAGAGATGATGGTTCCCATCGCTTTGACACACCCAGTGTTCAAGTCCGTTACAACATTCTACTTGCGAGGGCTGGCCAGGCAGTTTGAAGTGAACTCGCCTGTATCCTACCGTAACTTCACCCTCGTACATGACTCGCGGGTTGAATGTTATATACATGACTAAAATTTATATACTATGCTAGGAGACAGTCTTTCTCCCACATTTACGAAAATTCTACAATGTGCCTTATCCTACCATTTCAATAGCAGGTTGAATATTATGTACATGACTGAATTTTATATGAATTATTCTAGGAGATAGTCATTCTTCCACATTTATGGAAATTCTACAGAGTACATTGTCCTACCATTTTCAATTGCCTTAATGCCTGCATAGCTAAACCGAACTGTTGCTGCATTAAGGTTGATCATATCCACGTCTGTGATGAGTTGAACATAACAGGTAGGCAGTCGGATGCGGAACTCTTCATCTAACATACATGTTACACACTTGCCGTATGTCGTCTCCAACCACCAGAAATCAGATGCCATGTGCAGCTTCCCGATGACGAGGTCACACAGCGGTCTATACTGGCCTGTACAGTTCAGCTTGGCGATAAGTCTATCCATGATGATATCGGATCAGTACTGTAGTTCCCCTCCTCGCAGTCTGCAATATTTATAATGGCCAGTGTTGTTTTGAAAAAATTTGACCCTCGCAGCATTCCCACAACCTCTTTAACAACAACGCATTCAGGCAAGGACACGCTAGGTCACCACTGCATGCGACACACATGTGGTCATTGTTTTCTAAAATTTCTAAACGAAGGATACCCAAACTCCGTTTGTAGATCGCAGAGTTTTATTTTCGTGGTTCAATAAATGCTTAAATACCTCTTCTCCTCCGGTCCAACTACGAAGACTGTGCCATTCTAGTTTAACGTCGAGACAAGTACATCGCGCACTGTATCGTTTTCCAAATCACCCTCATTCCAATTGAGTCCGTGATAGTATTTTTCCCGCCAGATATTTGTTACTTTGCTTTTCACGTCGAGCTCGTACCATGAGAAAGGAGGTATGAATGCACTTGTTTCTATGCGCCCATCAACGTATGCTATGCAGATACATTTAATAATGAAACCACTCTGTTAAACGCATCTGTGAAAGTTCAAGTACATTATGGCGGTCGGATAGTGAACGAGCTATAGTTGTAACTTACGTCAGTATTTTAACTACTCTATCGCATATATTGAAGGTGACTAGTCTGTCGTGAGTTTTAACACATTTGCCTGAGTGAAGACTGGGAAATTCTCCGCAGAGGTTAATNTGAAGGTGACTAGTCTGTCGTGAGTTTTAACACATTTGCCTGAGTGAAGACTGGGAAATTCTCCGCAGAGGTTAATTCAATCTTGCAGTCTACAACACCTGCTTTTAAACTATCGTCCTGTTTGCTAACATCAAACACTATTAGGGGAGCTGTGTTCATGAACGCGTTCGGTTCCAGAGTCGGTGCCTTCATTTGCCCATAGTACGATCTCTGAAAGTCGGCGTACATTTGATACGGGACCATATACACACCGTTTGTAAAATCAATGTTTTAATCTCCATATATGTAAGTCTCCGAGTTTAAGAAATTTTTAATGTTCTTAATATTTATGTGATCGAATTTCGAACAGTCGGTACAGATTGCATTCTGTTTGCCTTTCTGAAACGGAAAAATTATATATCTCGGTTTTTCCCTTGTTAAATTCGTTTTTACATTCCAATTGCTGCTTACTGAGCAGGGCACGTTAGGCTATGTCTTTAAACTACATGTACGAAACACAATATCTATGTTCTTGCCATTTTTCTGCATATTGAAAAAATTTTACCTGCTCGGTCATGTTTACCTGTATGTGAGGCATCAAACACTCAATAGATCGTATTATGAGTGTTGCAGCTTCTGGCGCTGCCCCAGTGTCCTGGAGCATGTTCGTTTTATTGTTGCCAATTGAATAATTAAATTATGTTTTGAATTAATAATGACATGCTTGTAATCTTCCGCGAACCCTCACAGCATAGCTAGTGGAATACATACTTAAAATTTACCGTTGGCATAGACAGGAACCTTAAAGTCCTCTTCGATTCCCTAATCTCCCATTTTCGCGGACGGGAGTTGATTATGCATTAATGAGAGATAGTTCTTTATGGTAGCCGTGATTCCAACATATCGCATCACATTTTTTTCACACCCATTCAGTTCATACGCTATTGTACAGAGTTACTCGGAAGCGCAAATATGAATTACACAGAGTGGTGTATCTATTTTGGTTTTGCATGGGTATTCGAACCTAGGATGAGGGTACATACAGGCCTGTAAGATAAGGAGAGTAAGTGTGGATTTCTGCCTAGATTATCGCTTCTTCGAACCCCAATGGCTCGCCCACGTTTAAAATCTCCACGTCCATACTTGCTGTTGATCGTTAGTCACAATCATCAAACGAAAGGAACGTTTTCAGATGTTAGAGCTCTGCGTTCTCGACTCGTACTGACTTTAGATTTGGTATGGTAAGCGAGTTTTATTGCTTTTGTATGCTTAATTTTCAGCTCCATCTTTCCTTAAATGCAATTGTACCATTATCTGCTCACCTCGAAAATAAATCGAAAGACTGTCTTGGTCCACAAAAGAGACTATGACTCCGTGTACGTTCTCCGTCACAACTGGAATATAAATTGATGTTTTCGGAACATTCATCAGCTTAAAGCCAGGTGGCACCATCGCAGAAAATTCGTGCAGTGTCTGGCTTGGCTTATAGTTGAGATACAACACACTAAACAAATAACAGTTTATTCTTATGACATTCGTTAGGAAAAATGTTTACCAGCAGAGTAGATTCGTGTGTTTTATTAGCCTCGTATTTTACATTCTCAAAACCTAGCATGGAGGAGAGAGTATTGCTTCGTGTGAAATCTATCTGAGCACTACAAAACTTCTTATGTATAGTGTATTTGCCTTACTGCGCAGCACCAACACCACATCCAGTCCTAGCTCCCGCTTAGGGTACTTGCCTATGTCTGTCTTCTTTGTCATACGAACCTGTGGGCATATGCACCTCCCCTCTCTTACCGACACCTCCTTCCCCTTAACGTAATTAAACATACAATTATTTTAATCTATGTTCGGTACCAAGAAGTAAGTTTCAAAATCTATCACCGCCACAGACCACACACCCTTCTGGGCGAGTGGGGGGAAGTGCAAAGAAGGCAATTCCGAAATATTGTCCGACACCATCAGGGTTACAGACATCAGTGATGATTACGTCTAGTGCATCCTTGTTAAGTATATATCTTGCAAGGAAGCTCAGACAGGGGTGACCACAGTTCCATCCTCGTGGCTTTGCTCTGCTCCATGATAATAATATAGTCGCGCCCCTCTAAAATACATGTTCAGTTCTGTTAGGATCCTAAGGTTACCTTAAATGTCAAAGTATTTTACTTTGTTACCATTCTTTTTATATGCTGCCCAATTTGTTCCCGGCCCAGTGTTTGGCTCTATATTTACTATACCACAGTCGACCCGCCGCGTGCGGTGTGGTAGTCGATCACACATGAAACAACCAAGGAAATTACCTATTTTTAATATTCGTGCAAACTTTCGTATTTCAATGTTGGTTAGTGGATTTGGGGGGGGGGTGGGGGGCACTCCCATTAAGATAGCCTCGTTTATTTGCACCAGCGCGTTCTATTCCTGCCTCTGCCTGCTACAGGCCTGTAAGGGTGAAGGTACATACCACACTGTTTTGTTACCTCTGGCAAGCGCCTCCATATTCCTATTATGTCTCAATGTCTCCGATAATCGTTTGTTTTCCTCCTTAGCTGTATTCACAGCCCAGGCAATGCCGCTCGCACCTCCTATAAGGCTGCCGAGAACGCATAATTAAGGTAAAATGAAGGGTAAAATAACTAAATGCTTCCCTACTTTACACGGTTTCTTGCCATTGCATTTCTTATTCGTCCTTCCAAACTTCAAACCCATGCCCCTCTTAACATTTGATTTTATATTCTTGAACACCCCACACAGCTAAACGTTCGCCGAGGTTGGACTAGGACGAAGCAACTATTGTCTTGGCTATATCTGCAAGATGGTATCGGCTGTGTGTCTATCTTCCAACTTATTTCTGGTCGCGTAGGCGACATCGTGTTCCTTACATGCATCGTCTAAAAACTTAACAGGGACGTCACCTCGCTTCAGTCTTCGAACTAGCTGCGTACCCGAATCACAATACTAATATTCTGGAATATGGGCTTTGAATGGTACGTTATTTATTAGAGTAGTTACCAGACAGCGTCCTTTCTTGATCTTACTCCCATGATACATTACGGCATACTAGCAAATAAATTGATTGGTTTAACTGCTTTATACGTTTTGTGTCTGGCCAGGCTTCGAACCTGGTCGTTATTATATCTGTAACATGCGGCCTGCGACAACGCCAGCCATGGAAAATTTTTCGTGCGTTGCCAGGGGACGAGTCAGACCACAGCGAAGATAACTATCTGCCCAAGAAGGCCGGCGGCCCCCCTTGGCCAAGACTTCGTTAACAGTTCCTGGGCGAGCCTCCAAGGACGCAACTAGAGCGCGCACATGTTTCCCCCATATCTCCCGCACCACCACCTGTGACGACCTGCAACGCAGTAGCAATAACACGAACTCGAAGATTCCCCTGTGCCAAGGCGTGTGACGAAAAGCTGTGCGGCAGACTGTTGCGAGTCTGGTAATCATTTAAGCAAGAAGAAATATATACAAGTCATTGTGTACGATTATTATTTACTTATATTTACACTAAATATACTCACAACTCTTGCAGAAACATATAAATAATGAATTAGTGAGTTATGATTTTAGGATCCAGCTATTATACCTTGCATGAAAGCCTACCCACTTAACCAATATACTATTAATATTTCGTTGTAACACCTTCTCGACCGAATCAGTGTGCGGAAAATTAGTCGGCAATATCTCTTGTTCGTAGAAACCGCCTTTCAGCCCATCGCCATTCAAATCGACAAGTTGATAGGTCCTAGGTTCGTTATGACGAATCTTAGCAACCCGTTATATTTCCATGAACCAATTAGGTGTTTAAGATTTTGCAAACTGAGATTTTATATGTGAAATGTGGACATAGTCACCGATCTTCGCCTTAGCCTTGTGCATATACAATCTCTTCAACATTTTTAAAAAAGTTGCCAGCATAGAATTATCTTTAATGTCAACTGGTTGCATGCGAATAGTCCTATGTACTCTACCATTGTAGTTGGAAATTAGGCGAGGCAGAATATCTAGCCAAATGTAACTACCTCACGCCGAGAACCCACGCCACATTACTGGTTTTTTGTGCACGGTTAAATATTTCCATGATGGAGGCTTTCTTTTTGCCATGTGTATTGTAGTGATTAATTTTATTCGCATCCATTAGTGAATGGAAGGCCATTTTTTTTAATTCTCTTCCCGAATCAGTCTGCATATTTTTAGGCCGACCATTATCTTGTAAAACAGTTTTCATCACATCCCAAGCATATTTCCTGAAACAATTTATTACTGTGAGCATGTATCTATATCCTTTATTAAAAGAGGCATACTGAATCATTTCCACCAGTTCAGCTTGATACAAATCGCGAAGACCAAAGACAACTACTCTTCATCTGTGGAAATTTTTTCCTTAAGGCCGGTGTAGCTCGGCTGCAATCTGCGCACGAGACATTTTTCAGTAGATGTATCCACTTTCACGCAATTCTTCTACAATATTCTCAATTTCATTCATGTGTGAATGATTGCCTGCATGTTGAGAGGCGATGAGTAGTTGTAGACATGTTACAAGCTCATTCACATCATCCCAGTATACACACTCGAGCTGACTGCCTCGTCAAGCTTCGAAGCCAGTCACGAGCTGCTAACTAGGCCTACGTCTGGAAACAGCTTGGCAACAATGTCGAATTTCGGATGTGACTCATTCTTATATGTGTTGGCGGTTACGTCATTATCAGTTAAATGTGCACTCATGAGGCAAAGTAATTGCTTGTATTGCTGAAGTGACTCGCACATGAACTCACCAGGTCGTTGTTTACATAGGAGCTCGCAGAGGCCCGGAGATGCACGCATTGCTTCATTGTCAATCTGTATAAAATCATTGGGTGGAAAAAAAATTTGCTTTTCCCCAAGTACCATTTCTTATTCCGCCTATAAACGCCATAAGGTCTGTTATTAAACCTAGTCGTGTACGAAGAGAGATAATAACGAACAGTGGCCGAGCATAAATTAGAACCATCCTTTTTACGTTTACAGGTGTCTGAAGACACATCATTATCATCATTGTCCTCCGAAAGTGGCTTGAGTTCGACGTCCGATGCAGTCTTCACGTTACCGACAGGGGGAACAGTTTGCATCTGTAAAGGATCCAGCCGGAATGTGAGTGGGCGGAAGGCCTCTTGCAATATAGCATCACACTCCATATATGCACACTTGGCCAGTAGATACTTATCAACCACACTTGCAATGATGCAATGTAAATCCTCAATGGCTACAGACATTTTACTAAAAATATAAGTAAAGTGTTCATATTATATATATTAAACAATAGATCTACCTGTAATCAGATTGACAATTTTATCTTCAAATGCATTAAAATGCTGGAGGACCACAGTATACAAATATTGGCAACGTGACCATTTTTCATCGCCCATGCACAGGTAATTTAAATAACAAATAATTCTGTGCCGAATAATTTCTTTAATATCGGCAAGTCCTGTACTCAAAGCTCGGTTTCGGCTATCGAGTTTTTCGAGTATGTGAGTATTATGTTTATTAGTCATACCTTCTAATACAGAGCTAAGTTTCGATACCAAGCTGTCCACTCTCTCTAACTGCGTACATTATGTGTTCAGCGAGTCTGCACCTCCGCTCGAGGCATTAAGGTGGTCGACTAGTTTAGCAGAAAGGGTGGCAAAACCCCTAATGTCGAACTGACTGACCTTTGTCTCCACAGCAGTGAGCTTTGCTTTCAGAACAGACAGCTTGCCAGCACTCTCGTTCGCTACAAGTAGATTATCCTTCAATGTGGCTGCCAAGGTAGTAAGTGCTCTGTAGTCAACTCGTTTACCCAAGTCAAGGAGCTGCACCTTTATGGAGGGAAGCTTGTTTCTCACTACGCTCCATATATCATTAGCAAAAGTCTGAAAATTTTTATTCACTGTAACGGTCATCGTACTGACAGCATCGAGGTTCGCTTCCAGCTTCTTACTTATTGCAGTTAGCATGGCCTGTCTCGAGGTCTTGGCATTAAGGTGACCGTCTTATTTAGCTGTGAGATCTACAAGAACACGAACGCTAACTTGCTCACCCACATTTTTAATTTTCTTCTCCATAGCTGAAATCTTACCGCCTAAAACATTAAGTTTCTGCTCATCTTCGGATAATTGTCGAAGCTGGGCATCCATCTTGGTAGATAGTACATTCGCATTGGCGAACAGACATCCTTCCATGGCGATCAGGTTCGAATCCAGTTACTTATCTATTGATGTCAGCACGTCATCACTCTCGGTCTTGACATTAAGGTGGCTTTTCGCGCCAGCAACATGATCATACGTCTTTAAATTTGTCGAATGTCATATATGTATTAACATGGTCAGAGTAGACGTGATGTAAATTCAGATCGTCTATACGAAATATAACAAGGAAATTAAAATTGTCATGCAGAAGCTGTTTAGGCATATGTGAATAAGTTTGACATAGGTAAAGCGAATCCTTTGTTACATGGCATCCCAAGATGAAATACTGCTGCACTGTCGCCTGTTTCTCACATGCTATGTCGTCTATAATAAACACCGAGTTTGGTAAGGCATCACTTGGCTGCACGACTGCTTCATTGTCACTAAAGGGAAAATAACAAAGCCCGTCCATGGCTTGAAGTATTTGTGTTAGGCTTAAATGATTTGGCTGTTGTAGTGCTTTCGAGTACAGGTAAATATTCTCGAACTGAAGAAAGTTGTGTTCCTCTAGAAGGCTGAGAAGGACACACGTCTTACCGCAGTTGTTCGGTCCTGTAATGATCTCCCGTACGGTGCTAGGTAGTAGCTTTCCATGACATAATCTGAAGACGTTAGTTTCATCGTCGTCGACATCACTGATGCGGACAGGAAGCATGGTGGTCTGTGGCACGATCTCCACTGATCTGATATGCAAATGGTTAATCCACAATACTTATGTAAGTTTTGAACGATCGAGAATGTGGTGATGTGGTCGGGCACATTGTCTTGGAAGTACGAGTATGTGGGCANTTATGTAAGTTTTGAACGATCGAGAATGTGGTGATGTGGTCGGGCACATTGTCTTGGAAGTACGAGTATGTGGGCATGTGCTTCTGCTGGCGTGGGTGCATGCCTTTTTTTTGTGTACTGACTGATCGTCGTGAGTGTACCATATATGTGAAATTAATTTCTTGGGTGAGTCGACGGAGTCCCACACCACCTTTCTGTAGCACAATAATAATATTTAAAAAATAACTGCTCGAAAATCACGTGCCAGGGACGATGGAGTGTGTTGTTGTCACGGTAAAAAGGATTTATCGGTGACATCGTGGGAGCCACACACATCCTGGGGTGTTGTAGCAGAATATGAGAATTTTAAATACGTTTCCGAAAATCACGCATTGCCTGGGGCTATGGGTGTTGTCGTTGTAAAAAGAATTTCTCGGTGATGTCGGCGGAGCCTCGAGGTTTTTAGCACAAAATATAAAATTTCCAATACGTTTCGAAAAAACCACGTGCTGTCTAGGGCAATAGGTGTTGTCACTGAAAAATAATTTCTCTGTAATGTCGGCAGATCCTGTGGCATTGTAGCAGAAAAATAATATTTTTAATAACTCTCCGAAAATCATGCATCACCTGTGGCTATGGGTGTTGTTTTAAAAAGTATTTCTCAGTGACGTCGGACGAGTCTGGGGCATTGTAGCAAAACAATATTTTCAATCTATTTCCGAAAATCATATGAATCCTCGGGCTATGGGGAGACACAGGGACACCTGCCTGTAGCCTGGGGCTATGTCATGATGTCGGGGCGTCGTCGTGGGGACACACTGGAGGCTATGTCCCGTAGGTGACCATCATCCCCGAGCATGACAGAAGTGAGAACCTAGAATGGAGCGGCGCTGGAGTGCAGGGGCGGGGAAGCAGGAGTGCCCCGAGAAATCCCGCTTGCAAGCCGGCATCGTCCAGCACGATTCTTACATGCTAAAATCCGGGAGTGAATCTACCAGGGATCGAACCCGGATTGTTATGGTGGAAGGCGAGCGCCCTAGCCACTACGCCACCGCTGCCCCCTCTACAATCACTGTCATATCAGGACCAAGCTGGATTCAAGGTACTGGATTATATTTATCTAAGAGTAAGAACTTATTGGGATGTTATTGAATCATACATTGGATTATTTTTTATGAATATCTAAATACTGTTTCAAATACAAATTAAAGGGATTCGCTCTCAAAAGTACAGTTTCTTTCTATCTTACAAAACTAATAATTTTAAAAACTATTAAGTTATGCAGGTTTGAAGTAACTTACAAATTAGCTGCTATATTTGCAACTACTACCTGACACGCTAATAAACCCTTAAAACATGGTTCGATCTGTCATGGTAGAGTCATTCAATGTATACTTTTTTATTCTATCAATTTTAATCATGACACAAACTTCCTTAATAAATTTAATCTCATATTTCTTTCGTGCTTTCTTTATTAATAACATTTCATTTTTATCCCAAATACCAATACTAATTCAATTTAAACATTTAACATCTATCATCCTCGGTATAGACAAATTAAAATGATACTTATCCAGAAGTTCGCCCTGATTCATTATCAAATGTATCGGATAGACACCATAAGGCAAGGGGGCCCAAATGCCTAACATTATCGTAGTTTCTCACTTATGATCCGAAATGTACATGTGATAAAAAACTCACCTTGGCAGGGTCAAAATGCCCACTGCCGCTAAAGCCTTGACCTTGTCATGCGATACAAGCCTACCAGTTACCAAAATTTTAACTACTTACATTGTCATCGTCGTTACATAAAGTTGTATATAAAAAATCTAATTTAAATAACACTACTAGACCATGCTCCATCAGCAATGACCAGTCGAACTGAAATCTATCGAGCTCCCCATGAGCTCCTCCTGGACTGAAGACCCTCGATGTTGCCTCCCTGAAGACCAACTACAGAATAAAAGAGAAGGAATTTTTTTTATTCTGACCAGCCGCCAAATCCCGTTACGCCAGCGTGAGCTCCGTCACAATTCTGTGAGCCCTCCGTCATGAATGTTAGTAGCTAAGACGGTTGTGGAGTGAGATGCGTCTCAGGACAAACCCTATACGCCTTAGGTCAGGTTTATTAAAATTTAAAAGGGATGCATGTATCGTGGCTGCATCAGGGTTATCTGGTGCCATCACCGCAATTGTAGACATAGTTACACCCCGAAAGAGGAAGGGTCTAGATGGAAGGGCACAGTAAACCAGCGCAGAGCGGAGAGGGCACTGGGAAAATTTGTGCTGCAGGCGCAGATCTAAGAGTGGAGTCCGAGAACCACATATTTACAGTCGAAAATCCCTCTGTGCATCACCCCAGCCACAAGTGGCGGACGACGCCCTAATGCTTAGAGCTTAGAGTGAGTATTGGCAAGTGTCCACCATATTCCCTCGTGACTCGTGACTCATGATTAGTCACAAATGCAGCCTCATGTAAGAACGTACCTGCGAACTTCTCAAGCCAGCCACAGAGATTTCTGATATTAAAATTAGGAAAATATAATAAAATTACAGTTAATTCCACACATACATATTAATTTACCACAAAATATCTCATAATAATAATTCTTTTTTTAAATTTTATAACATTATTTTAACAGACGGCTTATACATCATGATTATTTTAAAAGTGGATAGTTGGGTATTATCTGCATTTCAATACAATTAATATGGTTTTTATAAATTACACTAAGAAAGAATTATTTTTAGTTACCAAAGCATTATTTAAGAAATTATCAAAATATATCAAGTGTCTTACACAAAACAATTTTCTATAAAATTTATGTTAGGTATGACATCGCAAGCTAGTATTGTAATTCAAAAGCAGGGTGAGGGGAAATTATCATCTCACAGAAGGTACAGATCCCCAACAAGTTGTACGGCGGTATGAAGACCTATAAACCAAATTTTACTTTTCTGGATGAAATTCCCAACTATTCTCTGTAAAATTAAAATCTTCGAAAAAAAATAATCCTGCTGAATCAGTAAAGACGTAAGTATCTAGGAAATACCGGTTCTGCGCCACCTGGAGCTGGCGCCGGGACGAGGGACGAGCTGGCGCGTCGCCAGCGAAAGTCGATGATGTCATCACGGATTTTTTCTGCTCTCGCACTAGGTGCGCGACGCTAAGTACGCGAGGCTCTCAAAATGCTCTCGACTATGATTGGTCACGCAGGGCTCTCCAAATGTTATGTTTTGAAAATTTTGAAAAAATATTTTTGTTATAAATTTTTATTAAAAAATTTTATTTAAAAACTTTATTTAGAGTTTTATTTTTTAACAGAATATATACGCAAGGCTCTCAAAACTGACAAGTCAGTACCATTCATATTAGCCGAAGAATTTTTTTGTTTTTTGCCCCCTGGCATACAACTACTCAGAGCGTGTTAGCATAGTTCACCCTAATTTCCAAATCGTATAAGTTATAGTCACCAAATTTGTAACATACACATCACCCCCGACAACGAAAATAATCACGGAGTCATTTAAGCCCTATACGAACTTATACGCATAGTTGGCCATAATTACCGAGCCGTTTAAGGTGCAACCAAAAAATTCATTGCATAGGCAAGAGGGTTTTCTCAGGGTCGTCCAAANTTTTATAATTACCGAGCCGTTTAAGGTGCAACCAAAAAATTCATTGCATAGGCAAGAGGGTTTTCTCAGGGTCGTCCAAAATCCGTGACGACCCGACTCGTCCCTACTTCATACTCTTGCATTCCATGGGGTTTTCTCCGTGTCTTCCCAAATCCTTGACGGCCCGACTGGTCCGTATTTCATGCTCTTGCAGTCCATGGGGTGTTCTCCGTGTCGTCCCAAATCCCTGACATCCCAACTGGACCCTACCACATGGTTTTACATTCCATGAGATTTTCTCCGAGTCTTCCCTAATCCCTGACTCCCCGACTGGTCCCTACTTAATGATATTGCATTCCATGGGGTATTTCTCAGAGTCTTCCCAAATTCCTGCCATGATGCTCCGACTGGTCCCTACTTCATGCTCTTGCAGGCCATAGGGTGTTCTCCGAGTCTTCCCAAATCCCTTACGTCCCGACTGGTCGCTACTTCATGCTATTGCATTCCATGGGGTATTCTCCGAATCTTCCCAAATCCCTGATGTCCCAACCGGCCCCTACTTCATGCTCTTCCATGCTAGAGGGTTTTCTCCGAGTCTTCCCAAATCCCTGTTGCCCGACTTACCCCTACTACATACTCTTGAATTCCATGGGATTTCTCCGAGTCTTTCTAAATCCCTGCCACGTTGCCCCGACCGGTCCCTACTTCATGCTCTTCCATGCTAGAGGGTTTTCTCCGAGTATTCCCAATATCCCTGCCACGATGTCTTGACTAAGGATGGATGATGGGGTGATGCTTGACATCGTCTATGATCTCCAGCTGGACTCGAGGTGACGGAGGTAACGTCTAACCGGATGGTTGACCTGTGTCGTTGGCTACCTCTAACAGCTTCGACGAGGCAGTGCTCGCACTGATCTGAAAAAAATTATATTATGACTGTGGGGCTGCGGTGTTGCAGTTGATAGACAACACACTACCTCAGGCGGTGTAGGGGCTTGCACTTCGACGGAGGTCGCGGTGATGCAGTGTATAGACGACGTGTCATTCAAGCTAGTAGATTTTCTCCGAGTCTTCCCAAATGCATGCCACAATGCTCCGACCAGTCCCTACTTCGCTTCTTGGAGGCCAAGGTGATGTGGTGGATAGGCGACACGCTTCTTGGGAGCCGCAATGCTGTGGTGGATAGACGGCGTACTTCCTGATGCCGCAGTAGTGCGGTAAATAGACGACACGTTATTTTCCCAACAAAAATTGTTTTAATTATTAAAAAATTTTTTGTCGTGAATATTACATGTTAGTCATTACCCAAACTTCATGCTGTTACGTTCCAAGATATTGTTTTCTCAGAGTCTTCCCAAATTCGATTTTTGGGGGCCGCAAAAGTGTGGTGAATAGTCGACCAGCTTCTTGCGGACAGAGGTGACGTGGTGGATAGGAAACTCGCTTCTTGGGAGCCGCAGTAGTGAGGTGGGTAGACAACTCACTTCTTGGGGGCCTCGGTGGTGTGGTGGATAGTCGACTCGCTTCTTGGGAAATGCGGTGATGTGGTGGATCGACGACAACTCGCTTATTGAGGCTGCGGTGATGTGGTGGATATATGACTCAATTATTGGGACCGTGGTGGTGCGGGAGATAGACTACTCGCTTCTTGGGGGCCGCGGTGACCTGGTGGATAGACGACACGATTATTGGGGCCAGAGTGGTGAGGTGGATAGACTACTCGTTTCTTGACAGCTGCGGTGGTGCGGTGGATAGACAACTAGCTTCTTGGGAGCCGCAGTGGTGCGGTGGATAGACATAGTTCCAGGCAGTGCGGGACTTGTTCTAGCATTTCGATGAGGGCCGTGGTTGTGCAGTGGATGGACGTCATGTCAAACTCCGTGATCTTGTATTCCACTACGACTGTGGAGTTGCGGTGGTGCAGTGGATAGACAACACACTCCCTCAGGCGGTGCGGAGGCTTACTCTTGCATTTCGATGGGTACCGAGGTGGTACGGCGGATAGACGACGCGTCAAACTTCACGCTCTTGTATTCCACAACTGTGGTGATGTCGTGGATAGACGACTCACCATACCTCACACTCCAGCAAACATAGACATCGCCCCTGGCAATGAAAATTATCACAGGGTCATTTATACTCTAGGCGTACCTATAAGCATAGTTGGTCGTAATTCACGAACTGTTTAAGATACATTCGTCAAATTAAAAACATAGGCATCACCCCCGACAACGTCAATTATCACAGGGTCATTTAAGCCCTATGCGAACTTATAAGCGTAGTTTGCCATAATTGTTAGCCTGTTTAAGGTACAACTTCCAAATTCATAAAATAGACATCACCCCGACAACAAAACTTATCAGAGGGCCATTTATGGTCTATGCGAACTTATAAGCATAGTTGACCATAATTGCTGACTCATTTAAGGTACAACCGCCAAGTTCGTAACATAGACATCACTCCCGGCAGCGGAAATGCTCGCATGGACATTTATGACCCATGTGAATTTATAAGCATAGTTACTTATATTTTTCAACCTCATTAAGATACAGCCATCATATACGTAACATAAACATCACCTAAGACAACGCTTATTATCACAGAGTCATTTATGCTCTATGAGTATCGATGGCGCGCGGGTTATTATATAGAGCGCTGCCGCGCACAACGATACAGGTACCTAATATGTTACTTGACGCTCCCGAAATTGTCTCGTCACTGACGAAGCTGGAAGTCTATCATAAAGAACACTACAGCTCACAACGATAAAGGAGCCTAACATGTTAGGTGAGGCTCTGGAAAGTGTATCGTAACTGAGGAAGCTGACAGAGTATTATAAATGATGCTACCACACATAAAGATAAAGGGGCCTAAAGTGTTACGCGAGGCTCTCGAAAGTGTCTCGTCATTGACGAGGCTGACAGTCTATCATAAAGGATATTGCTGCAATACACAACGATAAAGGGAACTTACATGCTACACGTGGCTCTCGAACAATTAGTCACGCGAGAAGGACATTAATACTACAAGGCATTGCAAAAATATAAAAAAATTATAAAACAAATAGTTATATACATTTATCAACCTATGTATATCATGGCGTATTGTGTAAGCAATGTATACATTACATTATGTTAGACGAAGAAATTTCAGTCGTGAAGTGCGGGAACGATAAGTTCAACATGATTTTACTCTGAAAATAAATGAAAAGGAAAATATTTATATGGTTCGAGTTGTCCATCTCGGGTTGTCGTAGCATGATCTGCTTATTACCTACTTATAAATGCCCGAGAGGCTGAAGGTATTTGAGATGAAAATACAATGAGATGGTCATGTACGAAACAATATATTGTTGGAGATATAGTTAATTGCAATTTTCGCATGATCTCCTCAATACTTAAGTATGTATATATATAATACTAAAATTGTTTTAATTACATGTTAGGTTGTATTTATTTTTTACCTTTGAATTTATCTGACTCTCTATGTGGTTTGAACCTGCGATTCCTTATTTTCAAGAATGATTTACTGCCTCCAGTGTCGTCAGGGTACAGGTGTTATTTCCTATATACACCATGTAGCAGTGTCGACATCTCTCTTGCATGAAAAATGGTTTGGAATGTATGTTGATTCGTTTGTGCTCACAGTTCTATCACTGTAAACTTTATGAACACAAATAAGTATGTACTAATACATTTAATATTTAAAATTTGATAACTTGAGACCATGTAATGACTTAACTGAATTCCTCTCGTAAATGGTAAGTGTGTGACTTTGCAGCCTTACATAACTCTCTCTCTCTCGACTAGTGTTCTGTGTCATCCTTTCGACTTGCCAAGACCTCCACAGTGCTCGCGAAGCCACCAGACCACCTGTGCTATCTCACATACTCCCTAGCATATGACAGTGTTTGCGTTCCGCTGCTAGTGTTATACTCTGAATGCAATGGTGTTGTTTCAGTCGGTTTGTAAGGAAGTTGTTTGATAGTCTGTTGTACTGACCAGGCCAGTCCGATATTGTTCAGCAAGGTTAATTTTTTTCCATTCTATGTCTGATTGTTAAGGGTTATCCATGTTAGTAATGGCTCGAGCTTTCAACCCTTGTGTGGGACTGATGATGATGGTCGTTTATATTATCATGTAAGTATTTTTACAGTTACCACGACTATGTGTCTTATGTATGTATTACATTTGTAAATATCTTGCTTTTTGCATATCTCAGTTTGTTGTAAGTTATCCATCCCGAATTTTTTTAATTAACATATTTTTTTTCACATTTATTTGGTTCCGAAATTATAATGAACTATGCTGATAAGTATGCTTAGGAGATATATATCCATGTGGTCATTTTCGTTCAGTGAGAACATCTTTGTATATTGCTCAAGCAACCGTCGATAGTGAACTGAGTTCGAGACTTGACACTATACAAAAACTATTAATTATCTTTCAGACTTTTGACAAACTCTGGTTTTTTTCCCTAGTGGTGGGGGTGAACCTAATATTAGCGAGGGATAAGATAAATGAATAACATATAATTAATTTACTTTTACCTAGATTTACAGTCTTGATATAATAAGAATACATAATCATATTTGATACATGCTCTACATATTCTTCATTCAAGCGAAACATTTGTAATGTTTTTTTTTAAAGAACAATCCCTGCTATGAACATAAAAAATACTCTTATTCATATATACATTACAACAGTTAACGCATTGGTAGGTCTTGTATATGATGGCAAATATGCAGTTACTTTCTTCATGTCATTTGGCACTGATGCAGTTACTGAATGTCTTGCCACAATACTTGCACACACTTCCCGATGAACGGCAAACATGACCTTTGCAGGTCTTGTTATGTCTATATAGGTTATCTATGCTGGTAATGAAGGCATCGCAGTTATCACAGTGGAACATATTGTATGCTGGGCTGAACATGCGATGGCAACTTTCATGTCGGCGTGCATGACGACTTTTAATAAAAGTATTTCCACAATAGTGACATTGATATTGTATTGCTTGCAACGACTCTTCAGGGTCCCTAACTGTTGTCGGGGTTACAGATGGTAAGTATTCAGCCCTTGATTCCGTCTTCGTATTGTAGCAGAGTATACAATAGCAGTAGTGACAATGATGCGGTATTGCTTATAGCATCTCGTCAGAGATTCTTGCTGTTGAAAATTTTAAGTCTTCAACCATTGCTTCCATCTTAATATTGTAGCAGAGTACACATTCGTAGTAGTAGTACTTGGATGTATCAGTAGTTGTAGTAACATCCTGCTTTCCACCCCCGCACACGACAAAGAAATGTTGTTCATTTTACATGGTGCTTGCTTATATATGCTTATAGATAATTTCATTTTCATTAATTTTTATATTAGTATGAATCAGAGTATAGTCATGTTTATCTTATCGATCACGCACTTCACGACTGAAATTTCTTCGTCTAACATAATGTAATGTATACATTGTTTACACAATACGCTATAGACTGAAGAGCCAAAAAAAAACAGGTACACCTGCCTTATATCGTGTAGGACCACTTGAGTACGCAGAAGTGCCGCAAGACGAGGTGGCATGGACTCGAATAATGTCTAAAGGTATGCAAGAGGCAATTTACACCATAAATCTTGCACGGCAGTCCACAAATCCAATCTGCGCCAATTTGAGAAAGGGTTGCACGTCTGTCACGTTTGATTATTCTCGTCAGTCGTCGTTTGTCCCGGTCTTTCACGATCTTTTTCCAGATGCAGGGATGTCGAAGATGTGATGTTTTACCGGATTCCCGATATTCACCTTGCACTCGGGAAATGGTCGTACGCGAACATCCAAATGTTATCTCTACCTCGGAGATGCTATGTCCCACATCTCGTGCGACGACTATAACACTACTTCAAACTCAAATAAATATTGATAACCTGCCATTGTAGCAGCAGTAACCGATCTAGCTGCCGACCGAATCGCGTTACTCTGATTGGTTCCATACCTCCGTTATTTGCATACACACGCCTATACCAGTTGTTTTTGTCTCTTCGGTGTAATATACATAGGTTGTTAAATTTATATAACTATTTGTTTTAAAATTATTTTTATATGTGTTTGCAATGCCGTTTAGCAGTGATGCCTCTCATGAATGACTAATGGTTCAAAAGCCACGTGTAACATTTTAGGTCCCTTTATCGTTGTGTGTGGCAGCAATATCCTTTATGATAGACTGTCAGCCTCGTCAATGACGAGACACTCTCAAGAGCCTCGATAACACTTTAGGCCACTTTATCATTGTGTATGGTAGCATCCCTTATGATAGTCTGTCAGCTTCATCAGTGACGATACACTTTCGAGAGCCTCGCATAACATGTTAGGCTCCTTTATGGTTCTGTGCAGTAGAATAATTTAAGATAGACTGCCAGCTTCGTCAGTGACGAGACACTTTCTGGAGCGTCACGTAAAATATTAGGTACCTTTATCGTTGTGTGCGGCAGTGCTCTTTATAATAAGCATAAATGACTCTGTGATTATTAGTGTTGTCGTATGTGATGTCTATGTTACGAATTTTATGGCTGTATCTTAAAGAGGTTGGAAATTACGAACAACTATGCTTATAAGTTCACATAGGTCATAAATGTCCATGCGAGCATTTTCGCTACCGGGAAAGGTGTCTATGTTATGAATTTGACGACTGTATCTTAAACAGGTCGGCAATTACGGTCAAGTATGCTTAGAAGCTCGCATGGGGCTTAAATGACTCTGTAATATTTTTCGTTGTCGGGGGTGATGCCTATTTTATGAATTTGACGAATGTATCTTAAAAAGTTCGTGAATTACCACTGACTGTGCTTATAAGTACGCCTAGGTTATAATTGGCCCTGTGATAATTTTCGTTGTCGTAGGTGATGTCTATGTCATGAATTTGACGGTTATACGTTAAATGGTTCGAGAATTACAGCCAACTATGCTTATAAGTACTCATAGGACATAAATGACTTTGTGATAATTAAGGTTGTCGGAGGTGATGACTATGTTACGATTTTGGCGTTTGTACCTTAAAAGAGACGGCAATTACGGCCAACTATGCTTTTAAGTTCGCATAGAGCAGCGCTTCACAACCTTTTTGATCTCCCGCTTCTCACCCACCCACTTTCCTACCCCGGGCGCATAATACACATACCTACATAAAATATATGTTTTTTGACGTTTAGTAATGTTGTTTGTAATCGTTTAAAGGTAATAAATGACACATCATATATGAAGTATTGATATTATTTTACAATCCAGATTTAATATAACAATGACATTATATCCAAGCATAATGAATCATTGTTTCTCATAATTTTTAAAACATATTATTATAATGAATGTTATATAAGAAAATTCTTTGTGATTAAAATATAACACAATGAGATTCTTGAGCTTGGATGTCAGAGCTCAGCTTCTTAAATTATGGTTCAAATGATTACAAGTACAGTCTCAAATCAGGAGCTGCTTCAAGTTTGTTTCGATGTTTATTCTTAATGAAATTATACGAAGAAAAAGCCCTTTATACAAGTACTGAGCTTGTAAAAGGCAACAAGTATTTCAGGGCTTTACAGCTGAGACTTTTATATTCTGTCCTCACACATGCCCAGAACTCAGTGAGATTTGCATGTTTGAACTCGGATTTCAGAAAAGAATATGTTGACATTTCTATCAGTTCTTCTTTGTCTGAGATTGACCATATGTTAGCTAGCTCAAAAAATCATTGTTCAAAAGGATTTGAAATCCAGTTATCTCCACAGCTTCGCTCAGGAAAGTAGTGCCTGAACGACACTTGAAGTCATTTTAAGTGTGAGACTATTTCAGATTTCACTTCTTTGGACAGTTTAAGATTGTTATCAGCTAAGACACTGTGAAGAATGTTGAACGCTTCACTATAATCCGTGATAATACAGGATTCCCAAAAGTGTAATTTCTTAATCATTGATTCAATTTTGTCAGCAACTTTGAAGATTGTAATTGAACTATTTTGTAATCCTAAATTTAGTTTATTTATTTCTGAAAGAAATATCACTTAAGTATGCAAGCTGTTGAAGCCAATTGCAGTCAATAAACTTGCAACCCAACTCAAAATGGTGATCTTCAATAAAAACTTGGGTTTCATTTCTCAATTCAAACAATCGTGTGAGTACTTTCCCTCGAGATAACCACCTTACTTCTGTATGAAAACGCAATGTGAAATTTAGGCTGTCCATTTCTTCACATAACAATTTAAATAGTCTTGATTTTGTTGCATTGCTCTTAATAAAGTTAACAATTTTTACGTACTGATTGAGCACTTCTTTCAATGGACCAGGAAGAGGTTTTGAAGCTAAGCTTTGTTCATGAATGGCGCAATGGCTCCAAGCAACATGGGGAGCTACTTCTTTGATGTGACTACGCTAGCCTTTGTAACCACCTGACGTAGATTTGCCACCATCAGCGCAAACACCACAACAATTTTCCCAATTTATTTCATTTTCATAGAAATAACCCTGAATAACATGAAACATGTATTCACCTGTACATTTTCCAGTAAGAGGGTAGCATAGCAACAGATTTTATTCAAGCACGTTACCATCCAGGTATCTTGCAATGACAAGAAAAAATTGATAAATTGGAAACATTGGTGCTTTCATCCACTTGAATCGAAAAGAAGGGACTTTGTTTTATTTTTTGAAAAACTGAAGATTCAATATCGTCAGACATATCCCCAATTCTTCTAGAAATTTTATTGTTTGATAAGGGAATTTTTTCAATTTGTCGTACATTTTCTTTACACAACATGAATCCAACAGCATCTTTAATGCAATGAGAAATTAAATTTTCAGCAACTGTATTGTTTTTACCACTTTTAGCAATACGGTAACTGATTCTATATGAAGCTTCGACTGCATTATCATTGTCTTTGTTTGCAGATGACAAAAATGAAGTCACTTTAGGGCCTTTTGATATTTGTTGGAAGAAACTAATGTCTTTTTGTTTGTAATTAGGATGTTTTTTTATTTAAATGACGTATTAAAAGAGATGGTTTCATACTTCCATTTGACAATATTTCTCCACATACAGCGCACAATGGTTGACAGTCCTCATTACACGCGAATGAAAACCTATACCTCAAGTAAGATATTATCTTTTCTTTGCGGTTGGAGGGGCATTGATGTATCGAGATCTTCAAACAGGGCTTATCTTATCTCTTACCAGCGAAGCACTCGGTTTATCAGTTGATGTACTCTCATCAGATTGCGATTGTAAATGAGACTGCTTTGAACTTCTGCTTGCTGCTAACAAGTCACCAGACTGAATGTCTAAGCTAGGTACAAGGGTATTTAATGTTCCGGTTTTCAACCACTTATCCATCTTAACACTAAATTAATAACAAACACTAGGCTTATGTTTATGTCATCAAAACAACAGTAGGAAAAATAATAACAAAACGTGATTGTACAAAAGGCTGATAGTACTTCTTACTCACTTCACATCAAATAAGACAATGAAGTGGTGGTTTGTTTTTGAGGTAGGTGGGGAAGAACCGGACATCTTATCACTGTATGACTCATGCGACTCGACTTCGACAGTCGTCTCTCTCAAAATACCTTGACATAAGCACGCACGCACATTCTCAGACCGACACATCTGCATATTTTAATTTCAAAATATTGATTCCGCCATTACCGATATTTTGTGCGTACCCCCAACAGGCCCCTCGCGTACTCCTAGGGGTACGCGTACCACAGGTTTGGAACCACTGGCATAGAGCATAAATGGACTTGTGATAATTTTTTTTTGTCAGGGTGATGTCTATGTTATGAATTTGGCAATTGTACCTCAAACATGCTGAAAATTATGGTAAACTATGCTTATAAGTTCGCATAGGGCTTAAATGACCCTGTGATAATTGACGTTGTCTGGGGTAATACCTGTGTTATTAATTTGACGAATGTATATTAAAAGTGCGTGAATTACGACCAACTATGCTTGTAAGTACACCTATGGTATAACTTACCCTGTGATAATTTTCATTGCCAGGGGCGATGTCTATGTATGCTAGAGTGTGAAGTTTGGTGAGTCGTCTATCCACTGCATCATCACAGTCGTGGAATACAAGAGCAGGAAGTTTGATGCATCGTCTATCCTCCGTAACACCTCGGTACCCATCGAAATGCAAGAGCAAGCCTCCGCACCGCCTGAGGCAGTGTGTTGTCTATCCACTGCACCACCGCAACCCCACAAACGTTATGGAATTTTTTTCATAACAGCGCCGAGCACTGCCTCGTCGCAGCTGTTAGAGGTAGCCAACGACACAGGTCAACCATCCGGCTAGAGGTTACATATAGTGCTGAGCACTGCCTCCGTCACCTCGGGTCCAGCCGGAGATCATACACGAAGCCAATCATCGCCCCGTCATCCATCCTGAGTCAAGGCGTCGTTGCAGGGATTTTGGGAAGACCCGAAAAAACCCTCCAGCATGGAAGAACATGAAGTAGTTACCGGTCGGGGCAACGTGGTAGGGATTTAGAAAGACTTGAAGAAAACCGCATGGAATGCAAGAGCATGAAGTAGGGGTCAGTCAGGTAGTCAAGGATTTGGCAAGACTCGGAGAAAACCTTCTAGTATGGGAGAGCATGAAGTAGGGGCCGGTCGGAACATCAGGGATTTGGGAAGATTCGGAGAATACCTTATGGAATGCAAGAGCATGAGGTAGGGGCCAGTCGGGATGTCAGGGATTTGGGAAGACTCATATAACACCCCATGGACTGTAAGAGAATGATTTAAGGACTGATCGGAGCATCGTGGCAGGGTTTTGGGAAGACTCTGAGAAAACCCCATGGAATGCAATAGCATTAAGTGAGGACTTGTCAGGACGTCAGGGATTTGGGAAGACACGGAGAAATCCCCATGGACTGCAGGAGCATGAAGTAGGGACTGTTCGATTCATCAGAGATTTGGGAAGACATGGAGAAAATCCCAATGGAATGCAAGAGCATGAAGTAGGGACCAGTCGGGTCATCAGGGATTCTGGACGACTCGGAGAAAACCCTCTTGCCCATATTATGAATTTGGTGATTGTACCTTAAACAGCTCGGGAATTATGGCACACTATGCTTATAAGTTCGCATAGGGCTTAAATGACTCAGTGGTAATTTTCGTTGTTGGGGGTGATGCATATGTTACAAATTTGGTGACTATAACTGATACGATTCGGAAATTAGGGTCAACTGTGCTTATACGCTATGAGAAGTTGTATGCCAGAGGGCAATGAACACAAACATTCTTCGGCTAATACGAATGGTACTGACTTGTCAGTTTCGAAAGCCTCACTTAGCTAATCAGTAAAAAAAAATTGTTATAAAAATTATTTTTAATTTTTTTTTTCAAAATTTTCTAAACATAATATTTCAAGAGCCTTGATTGACCAATCAGAGACGAAAGCATTTTGAGAGCATCGCATAGTCAATCAGCGACGAGAGTCTCGTCTACGTAGTGCCGCGCACCTAGCACGAGAGCAGGAAAAATCCGTGATGACGTCATCGCCTCTCGCGGCTGACGCGCCAGGTCGTCCCTCGTCCCGGCGCCAGCCCCAGGTGGTGTAGAACCGGTCTTTTCTAGTTACTCACGTACTTGCTCAGCGCCGATGAAAATGTCGTGACTGTTAATGTGGTAGAAGAAGGGAGTTATGAACACTTAGATCTGCTGCTGTTGATGAACGAAAATGGAAACTCGCATTATACCTACATGTAGAACTTTTCATACCATCTGTGCCCTCACGCATCTGCCCACAAGGAGAACATGCACATCTATAAGCGATTCCTCACATTTTACGATTCCCTGCCGAGGAAATCGGGACTTACAGGCCGACAGTTTCTGGAAGAAAACATGAAATACTGCAAGTAAAATGCTGCAGCGAGAATCGAGATGCCACAGCCGGGGAAGGATAGGAGAACTCCTAGTACTTTATTTAATAATAACGAACACATGAATAAATTACTTATCGTCATCTGAACAGACTTCAGGACCTTGCTCAATCCCATTTAGACCTGTGACCTGGACCCAAACCACTCATACACGTACGCCTACCAGAAGCACGAGGCGTACAGCTATTATATATACATGCAAGTCAATAATTATGTAATTACTGAATCGCTCACTATCAAAAGAACCTGTACTGTATAGGGGGTCAGATGCGGCGAAGCACTTTATGGGAGCAATAGTGGTGGATATTGGCTATGAAGTCACAGATATTTACGCCACTTTAAAACGAATGATGCCACTCACACCACCTGAAAAGGCAAGCTAATCACAGGCGGCGAGCTGTTGCTTCTGCGAATCAGCATTCACGAAAGAAAATTACAAGGTAAGGGGCTATTACATATTCACTGGATGGTATATTGTGCTTACATGCACCAACTGCAATCTGCTGCGATCAAGAACAAGGAAACTCGGCGTTTTCATACATAATCTAATCTACAACGAGAATTTCATATTTTATCATCAAGCATCTGGGATACTATACAAAAGACCTCATCATCATCCCAGCAAAAAAATTAACATTTTTTCGAAGCAGGTCGGAGACAGATTTTCTGTGAAGTTTGTTGATACATTCCGATTAATGGTCTGCAATCTATTAATCCTGGTCGAGTACTTCCCACCTTCAAAATATATCAACACGGCGAAGTTCTTAGGACTAACAAACTACCATTCCTCTCACTCAAAGTAATGTTTTCATCCGATTACGACGACAGCTGGGAGAAGTCGGAAGAGCTGCAGCTGCCCCCGAAAGAAGCATTCTACAACCGGCAGACTGGCACTGGCACTACCACCGAAGATTACGCTCATGCCCAGGCAGTATCGGAAACATTCAACTATGCGAACCTGGAAAAATATTTTGTCTTGTACGTGGAATGGATGTGCTCATTCTGACTGATGTTTTTGCGAATTTCAGGGACTTGTGTATTTTCACGTACAAGCTCGGCTGTGCGCTTTATGCCAGCGACCCAGGGTTCGCTTTCGATGCCATGCTTCGGATCCCGGATATAAAGCTGGGGCTACTCATCGATTACGACATGCATATTTCTATTGAAGAAGGGATCCATGGTGGCCTGTAACAGTTTGCCAAATGGCATGCCATGGCGAATAACATTTATACACCTGAGAAATACGGTCCCAGCAAACCCACCATGTTCCTGCAGTACCTGAACGCCAAGAACATGAACGGATCGGCAATGTCGTTGCTGCTGCTAGTACGCAACTTCAGGTGGGTAGGCACAGGTATTGCCTAAATGGGCTGCCCGACGATACTAACACATAGTACATCCTAGAGGTCGATGTCCAGTTGCCCACAGTTCTCCATGCAGCACATAAGAACCTGCCCCATTCCTTCCTGTAAACCAGTGTCCACCCTAACCGGCTCAAACATCTGAAAGTGATGACAATTATCGTCCAATGCTGAAAACTGAAACAGTTGCTGTAACATATATTGAGACTCTCAAAACTGTGTACTGGATTTAAGCAAGAAGCATGGCTGAAGTTTTACATCGAGCTTAACACTGCGAAGCGACAGCTGGTCACCAAAAGACTTCGAGAAATAATTTTTTAAATTAGATAATAAAGAATTTTTCGGAATATTGATGAAACACCATAGAAATTGTAAAAAAAAATTTGTGGAATTGGTTTGCAATGCAACACGATTTAAAAACTGGTAGCCAAGCCAACATTCCTGGACCAGTCGATTTACGATGAATCTCTTTCCCTGATTCGTCTGCAGCACAAATCTATATATTTCAACAAACCGGAACGTGCGGAGTTTGTGATACCCTACTTGTCGAAAACGTTGATTCACCAATTCCAATATGACAAGATGAAGATTCGGTATGGAGAAAATCTGGGGGTTTATTCTAAGTTTCTCGGGTAGTCTATTGGTCTATTGGCAAGTCGCGATATCGATCTCGACAGTCAACGCTCCTGCCCATCGGGATATGCCATTTGAAACGATGGAGAGCAAAATATTACAAAGTAGNTGATCTCGACAGTCAACGCTCCTGCCCATCGGGATATGCCATTTGAAACGATGGAGAGCAAAATATTACAAAGTAGATATTCTAAGCTCTCAATGGTTTCGTGGCCTCACTCCCTCGGCAATCTCGGGATTTAGCGCCCGCCCTAACACAACTATATCCCCCTCCCTCCTATGCGTTTAGGCTGGCAACACGACAAATATAAACACACGCTGTGCCTGTAATATCATATGATGAAATAAAAGGTATTATTACAACTGTGCATGTTAAGTGGTTAATTAATAATATAAAAGTGCACATACATACATTTAGTATTTATACATTGTCTTATACACTGAAAAGCCAAAAAAACTAGTATGCCTGCCTAATATCGTGTAGGCCCCTCGCGAGCACGCAGAAGTGCCGCAAGACGACGTGGCATGAACTCGACTAATGTCTGAAGGTATGCAGGAAGCAACTCACACCATGAATTCTGCAGGGCATTCCACAAATCCATAGGAGTGCGAGGCGGTGGAGATCTCTTCTAACAGCACATTGCAAAGCATCCCAGATATGATCAATAATGTTAATGTCTGGTGATTTAGGTGGTCAATGGAAGTGTCTAAAGTCAGAAGAGTGTTCCTGGAGCCACTCGGTAGCAACTCTCGGCGTGTGGGGTGTCGCATTTTCCTGCTGGAATTGTCCACATCCACAATGGACATGAATGGGTGCAGGTGATCGAACAGGATGCTTGCGTATCTGTCACCTGTCAGAGTCGTATCTAGACGTATCAGGGGTCCATTTCACGCCAACTGCACGCGCCCCATACCATGACAGAGCCTCCACCAGCTTGAACAGTCCCCTTTTGACGAGTAGGGTCCATGGATTCATGAGGATGTCTCCATACCCGTACACGTCCATCCACCCGATACAATTTGAAACGAGACTCGCCAGACCAGGCAACGTGTTTCCAGTCATCAACACTAGTGGGCCTTCGGCTCCGAAAGCACGTATCAATGATGGTCCGTTGAATAGTTCGCATGCTGGCACTTGTTGATGCCCCATCATTGAAATCTGCGCCAATTTGAGAAAGGGTTGCACGTCTGTCACATTTAATGATTCTTGTCAGTCGTTGTTTGTCCAGTTCTTTCGCGATCTTTTTCCGGCCGCAGCGATGTCGAAGATGTGATGTTTTACCGGATTCCCGATATTCACGGTACACTCGTGAAATGGTCGTACCCGAAAATCCAAATGTTATCGCTACCTCGGAGATGCTATGTTCCATCTCTCGTGCGCCGACTATAACACCATGTTAAAACTCACTTAAATCTTGATAACCTGCCATTGTAGCAGCAGTAATCGATATAGCAACTTTGCCAGACGCTTGTTGTCTTATATAGGCGCTGCCGACTGTATCGCGTTACTCTGATTGGTTCTATACCTCTGTTATTTGCATACACACGCCTATACCAGTTTTTTGGGTTCTCCAGTGTATAAGACACGTACTATTCCATTTATCAAAGCGTAATGCAGGGCATTAGTGTGAAATTTCTCAACATGACTATCTCATCGTATGAGTATACACTTGGCAGAGGAAAATGTGACCCGTGTGAAAGGTTAATGTGTTGCATACACAGGTTGGCAATTGAAAAATTGCTTATCATAAAGGAACATAATGTTTCATGTATAAAAACTATAGTAAAATTATGAGATAATGTGTTATGTAGTAGTCCCATCGAAAAGTTCATTGAAATAAATTTCATTTTTAGGTACATAGCGATGTATAGAAGACGATACATATAATGTCGTTTTAATAAATACAAATCTAAATTTGCCTAAAATATTACATAAGGCCTAAACAACAAATTTTACCTAATAAAATGTGTTTCATTGTAAATTGTAGGAGCACAAGAACTCCCATTACCACTGGTGATGTAAACTGTTTCGTACACAAAAACTGTTTACCTTATATAATTATTGGTAAATAATACAGTTGCTGCCCATTTAATTAGTTTAATTATTACACGTAGGAATACATTTTTTTCTATATTATTATGAGAAGTAAAAAAAAAATTGTCAGCCGAGCCCAAAACCCAAAACATATTTACCTATATAATAGCAACCGTGCGACATAACCACTCCACAATTATTACACATACAAAATTGACTCACGATACATACATATAACATTGATACTTCCGGACAAGTACTGATACAATCCTACTAATATTATAAATGCGAAAGTCTGTGTGTGTCTATATGTGCGTGTTTGTTACCACTCAGCTCCATAACAGCTAAACGGATTTTGATGACACTTGGTATGTAGATAATTTAGGTCCTGGAATAGGAGATATGATACTTTTTATCCTGGTAAATTGTACGGGTCCTGTGGAATAACAACAAAACGTAATTCTGCAACGGCTGGGAACGTGACTGAACTCAGCTCCTTAACGGCTGAACGGATTTTGATGAAATATGGTATGTAGGTATTTTAGGTCCTGGAATAGGACATATAATACTTTTTATCTCCGAAAATTGTACGGTTTCTGTGGAATAACAACAAAACCTAATTCTGCAACGGTTGGGAACGTCACCGAAATATTTTTTTCTCTGGTGTCACAGTTTATCAGGCCGCACAAGGACCTCTGAAATGGCTTAACGACTGCTCTCAATCGATAACAACCAGGACCGAATATTTAACGTACCCTCCGAAGCTCGAAAGCGCTCAGATGTTATGCCACTAAACGGTCACCCATCCAAATGTGTGCCGCTGGGAACGTTGCTTAACTTAGGTGATCGATTATTATCCCTCAGCCAAATGCAAAAAGTAGTACCTAGGTATACTTATTTCTTAAGCTACAACTTGATGAAACTCACATTTTGAATTTCATACATCGACGCTGGAAAGCGGAAATGTGGTAACTACGCGATAGTTGCAAAGATACACTCTAATAACATACCCTACTTCTTGGCTATCGGGTAAAAAATATCTCCTTCCTTTTGGTTTGCTGTAATCAGTTAAAAACGTCGGCCAACATAGTATAATTTTATAGTTATGTTTTCACATAAGTGAATTGTCTTTCCCAATTTATTTATAAGTGTATCACTGTAAAACACAACTGTACCCGGGCGAAACCAGTCCGGTTCGCTTGTTATTTGCATATAATAATGTTCCACGTGTAAGGTACCTGACCCTATTCCCGACACCTTAACATTTGATATCTCACCAAATTCTGGTATTTCAAGATAAAGCTAGAGAAAAATGACAGGCATTCTATAATGTGTTGTAATAGGAAATGCATGTCTGAAAATATTCGAGATTTTGTTTACACGGAACCAAACATTTTTACAGACAGTTATCATTATGTCGGGTCAAGGACCACGTGTTCCTTAATCTGACATTGTAGTGTGAAAGTTTCATTCTTATTTTATAAAATTTTGAACACCTTATCTTATGTTATGTTCCCTGCCTAGATATATAAAATAATTTTTTTTAAATAAATTGTTTTTTTTCCCTTATTAAAATTATTAGTGTAGAAATTGGTTCCGTCCACAAAATTTAAGAGTGTCGCGTGTAGGACCACTGTTGAATGTGTTAAGCTTTGCAGTTAAAGGTGTCAGATTTAAGAGCATCCCTCATACTAATGAAGTTGACGGAGTTAATACCACCGTCATTATACTGTAATTTTAAAATTTGTTTCAATGCAATTTTACAAACATAACCTTTTTTTTTTTTTTTTTTTCTATTTTCAGTTTTATTGTTCACAAAACCTTTCTTTAAATTTTTACATTATAGGTTGTCACTTAAAATGTAATAAATTTTTCTATTCAAGATCCTTAGTAACAATCAACTTACATTACAAATATTAAACACATTAAAGCAAAGTTCACTGTTTGGCTGTTCAATGGAACAAAAAATATGCATATGGACATAAAATCTTTAACACATAACTTACACAAAGAAAACATTTGCATTAAAAATATTTTGGGAAATATAAAGATTTACACTGTCACAAAAACAAATTCAGTATAATTGTTAATAACCTTATGAAACTAACACGGTGTAACACAGGTAGTGAGTGTTTTTAAGTTATTCTCTGCATTCAGGGTATGTATAAAAAGTGCGTCATCCTTTTGTTTAAGCATAACACCGCCACACTTTGTGTGTACATATCGCACACATTATTGACAAAATATAATTTCGTCTTGAAGATCCTCCTCGCACAAGAAGCGAAACCAGGAGTCTTCTTGAATTCCTTGCTGCAAACTGGTGACACTTGCCATTTGTAGTGATTGATTTGTTCCGTTCTCATTCCTTGATTGTTTGTTTTTATGTGTTGTTTGGTTACTTGGTCGTTTTTTCCCCTTGAAGTCACATATGCTGCTTGAGCTGATACACGTTCTTTGAATAGAGGAGTTGTTAAGCGCTAAACCTTGTAGTTCAGAGACTTTTTCACTGATATTTTCGATCTGCTTTTTCTTTTAGTTGAAAGGATGCTGGAGAAAAGAATTTGGAGGAGTATCGATTTAGGTGACCCATGAGCTCCTGATGAACATAGAGGTGTTTTAGGAACAGATCCTGTAGGGACAGAGGTAATTCTGGAAAGTGGAATGTCTTCAGAGCTGTCTTCATTAGTCAATAAATTCCTTTGGCATGCCTGTTGTGGGTTGCTGATAGATGAAATTTCGCACATGTAAAGCAAGTAATTTTAGAGATGAATAAAATTTTCTTAATAAAAACTCTATAAATATTGTACATCAATGAGGAATCGAATCCAAGCCTCTTTGTTTTCAAGGCAAATGACTTACCCCTATTCTAGAGCACTTTCATAGGGAAATGCATTACTTTAAATGTATATAAGATATCTGTGTTTGGGTCAATCTGCCCGTGCAAAGCTTGACGGCATCATCGTTTTGTTGTTGCAAAGTAGGTTACTTAAATAATATTAGATTACGTCTCGTAGTTGACGCAAATACGATAGAATGACATTGACTGTCGTCCATCACACTCCTTTTACCGATTTCAATAAACAAATCTTCACTCATTCAGGTTTAAAATGCACACCTAATTTTTATATCTGAAATAATAGACGATTATTTTATGTGATTTGTTTGTATTCCACACGTTTATTTTAGTTAGTAGCCCTTTATATATATTCACAATATTCGAAATCAGTTTCAACTACTAATTGCAAGGCTTATGTAATCTCTTCAGACAACAGAAAATAAAAATTAATAATCATAAATAACGCATCTGAAATACAGTACCTGTGGCCCTAAACCCGACACTACAGTGGTTCCTAAACACATCAAAACAATGTCTCGGGTTTGGGAATCCACATTAGTAACAGGTATGGTACCACTGTACTTAATGACGTTTCGTTACTTTTGTCCTTAGTTGTTTATCTGAAATATATTATAACTATGAATACTAGGAAAGAAGGAACAATAAGCTGCAATAAAACATATGGCATGGAGAGATTTTGTCAATAAATTAATCAAAAATACATTGAGAAGCTTACCTTACAAAAATAAGGCCTTCTTGTATGAATACACAAACATCAACACACGCAGGCAAAATGGTGGCAACTTAGCTAATAATCCATATTAATAATCAGATGGCAGCATTACACCGCGCACAACAGACATTTAGTTGCAAATGGTGCATGTTTTAAAAATACTTGGGGGTGTCTTGTCTTGGCCCATGTCGGAAATAGGGTCAGGTACATTATTATAACCATTTAAATGTAATGTATTATATTTAAGAAGGATGGAACCATAAAGATTATGCCAGTTTACAATAAATGCTGCCACCAAGTTGTTCACTCAAGCAGTTGAAATAACGCTTCCCGATCAGGAGTGCAGCTTTCGACAACACATTCTCTGTCGAGTGCTCTCGATCGGTTCACACAAGAATTGAGAAGCCATCTTTAACTTAGAATACCAAACATCGGAAATATTACTAAAATCGTTATTTCACNTGATCTGTCGAGTGCTCTCGATCGTTTTCACACAAGAATTGAGAAGCCATCTTTAACTTAGAATACCAAACATCGGAAATAATACGAAAATCGTTATTTCACGATCGGGAGTTGCGTTTAGAGAAACGTAAACAAAGTACTTGATCTTATATATATGGATACAGATTCCTATAGGTTCGATATTCAAGTCTTTGAATTCTACAACACCATGATCGTGGACGTCTGGTTCTTCGCCGAGTTCGACACCAACGCCTACTCTCCCATGTACCCCTGCAACATGGATAAAAACAAGAAAGTTGTAGGCATGTTCAAGGACGATTGTCATGGAATCATCATGATTGAATTCGTAGGCGTCAAAGCCAAATTATGCTCGTACAAGAGCAATGGCAAGGAAACGAAAAAAGCTAAGGTAATACAGAAGTGTGTGGTAAAAGACAAAATGAATTTTCTGATTACACAGCTGAATTAGAAGAACTTTAAACTGTGCATGTTAAGATGAACAAAATACGAGCGCACCGACATTCTCTTTATAGAGGATGTGTAAATAAATTGGCTTTGTGTTGCCCCGATGACAAGCGAATCGTATGCTAATAAAATATACATATTTTAACTTGTGGCTTTATAGAGTACGATTTTAATTTTGAAAATATAATAATACATACACAATCGTGTACGTACAGGACAATTCACGAGGAGTTACCGTCACTCACAGGCTTATTCCTTACATAATTTGGAGCAAAATATGTCATATAAATGTGGTTCCTATTCCCAATATTAACAGTGTAATTCGACAAATTGGAAATGCCTGGATTATTGCGTATGGGGATGAATGAAGGATATTGTTTACCAAAGGACTGCTTAAACACATGATAAACTACTTGCGCGTATCATGCATGCCACTACAAAAATCAGTGCCATGTGCAGCTACGTACAGCAACACGTGCGGTTCATTAGCGTGCGGCCAAATTTATGGAAGTAGACGGAAACATTTTTGAACATCTTTTGTAAGCTTGTGAGACGCGATTGTGATGCTCAACTATAAACAGTATGGTCTGATAATACATCACGGTATTTACTTCTGAAAGAGTTATTATTTTATTTGTCAATTTTCAAATGTTTCGAATTACTCAGTAAATATTGAGAAAAAGACCCACATGTAAATGACATATATTGCTCCAAATGACGTAAGGAATAAACCCTGTGAGTGGCAGAAACCCTTCGTGAATCACTCTGTAGATATGTGATAGACGCCAGTAGCACATTTATCCTTTAGCCATTTAAATGTAAAGCATCGACTGGGAAGAGCGCTCTCACTCTTCCTGATTTTCTTTGAAATTGAAAATTTTTCATGAATGCTTACGATCGGCTGCGAAGAATATGGACCCAAGACCTAAACATTTTTCGCGAGTTCGTCAAGATACAGAAGCAAGACTTCGGCTACACTGTTTGTCTACATGAAAAAAGTGAATTTGTGGAAGATCATCTTTGTGCAATTCTTTGCTGCAGTAAGTGTTCTGTACAGCATTCGTGCAACGATACTTTGGGTTATTTCTCCTAATGGAAAAACCATTTATTTGAATCGATACCTCCTTCAACCATACTGTGTACTGATTTAAAGACAATAGCAGGGTTACGGTCTTTACAAGCAGTAAGCTTTTGAAAAATGCTAATTTCTTGGAATATGTGAAAATATATATAAATATATATTGCATATTTTGTTTTATTTATATTATACCGTGTCCTTCATGTGTTCCAGCAATACTCTATGTAATGTTTTGGGCCCTTGACTACGAAATCTTGTTTAAAATTCTGCGAGTCAATAATTTTCAATACAGATGGGACTGAAATAAAATTAAGAATGCATAAATGTGTAATTTATTTGATGTATTGGCCTGGCAGTCAACATCTAGGGTACCACGCAGGACCACATATTTTAAACCAACTTTGGTGCTGTGGTTGGACCACTCGCCTTCTATCATGAAAAACCAGGTACGATACCCAGAAGGCCCCTATCAGTTTTTCATATGTGAGAATAAACTGCGCACGTGGCCGTTGACCACCAGGTTTAAATTCGATAATTTCGTTTCCTCTACCACGTAAATTCGATACAGCTCCAAACATACCTCGTCTCACACTCACAGGTCTTCTTTGCTAGGCACAGTCCAAATCTGTACCAATATTGGGGACGCGGTGGTTTAATGGTTAGACTGCTCGCCTCCACATAGGCAAAAAGTGTTTGATTCCCGGTGGAGTCGATGATGGATTTTCGTACGTGGGAATCGTGCAGGACGATGCCGCTGCTCAGCGGGTTTTCTCGGAGATCTCTCGTTTCCCCTGCCCTTTCATTCCGACGCTGCTTTACACTCTCTTCAATCACACTTATCGGTTGTCAACACCTCGCTCTTAAGAGCCGCCCCAAATATCTTCTATCACTCTTCACTCACTCTACCATAATATAACTTTGGCACATAAATATCTCAATCTTCCCTTCTATGTGTGAATATTTTTATATCTAAACAATTTCATTTTGCTTGCGGAATATCGTCTCTTATGTTCTACAAATGTTCATTTCTTAAAGAGGAATGTTTTATTGAAATGCCGCAGTATTTTTTGTAATGCCAGTGCTTATATTCTACAAAACGCATTGCTATAAGCAACAATTTTTTGAACATTCCAGCGTATATGATGTGTTACGTCGTCCCATACATTCTATATAAAAAAAAGTGTTTCTATAATGTATGCTCGCCTACTCTACCATCAGAAAAATAATCTTATATTCTCGAAAGAAAAACAATAAATATGCTATAAAATACTTCAGAAATAAATTAAATAGACATCATATTCACGACATGAAGGTGTTAGCCATTCACCAGGCAATGACGCTATAGGCTCCTTACATGCTCTGCTGAAACAAGCCCTTTGTTACATATGTCCGGGGATTTCCAATTGACGCAATATTTTTTGTAACAATCAAAAAATAGAGTTAGTAATTTAAGCCTTTTTCCTTATGAATATATAATTGCAAAAAAAAAAGTCTTGTGTGTTAACCACGATGCTTATCGTTTCAGAGAAACTCAAAACGAGGCTACAAACAAATACAAGCTGGTAAAGGAGTCATTCCAATAATTATTATTACGCACAGACACCAGACAGATGCAGGGTTGAACATCCGAGGAATCCCAATCATCCCAATCACTGACCATCCATGAATATGCCTTCGAGTGTGTAAGATACTCGACACAAAATTTTAGTACTTAAGAATACCTGACACTACCGACATTTAGCAATACAACTCACTCACGAAGAAACTGGTATGCGAAGAAAAAAAAAATACTTTTCCTTGTTTTTGCAAACATCCAACTCCTTCGCAAATCTCGGTTCAGTGAAATAACTGAAGTTTGGAGTAATGTTTTTGATAAAACAGTGGGAAAATTTAGAGCTCTCGATATAGCACTGAGTAAACTAGACACCCCAATAAATTTTTCATTTAGATGAGATAATGTATCTAGAAGTTTGCTGGAAAACATCAGGCAGCTTATCATTCAGAAAAAGGGCTGGCAGTCAACATAATGTTTTACAGTGTCGAAATCAGGGACAAAACCCATGCGATAAATGAAAAGGAGACGAAGAGAAAGTCAACATTTAGTAAATTCAAAGGCACGAGAGCAAACCGAAAAAATAAACGTACAATGTTCACACACTGAGAAAACCCACGTGCCCTGTTCGTATGAGTAGAAATTCCCAGAAAATATACAGTTATCGACACCTGCATGAAATAACATTCTTAGCCTACTTTCTGAATGAAATAAAGTCTTATGAGATCACTTTCCGGTCTGTGTGTATGTGTGTGTATGTTTGTGTGTAGGTGTTTGTATCTGTGTATGTGTCTGTGCATGTCAGTGTGTCCTCCCTTCAATTTTTGAATGCGTCAACCGAATTTCACCAATCTTGGTACACATAGAGTACTAAGTAAGGACACCTGACTTTTATAATTTTCGATAACGCCAGGCACTTACTTTCAAAATTGAGGCCGTTAAAATATTAAGGGTGATATGTCATAACTCGGAAACCATTTAACCGATTCAAACAAAATTTTTTATGCTGACAGCGCAGATTGTAAGCACTGAATTCAGAGGTGAATATTCTTGTTGGTAAGCAATTTTGTAAGATAGTACTACATGTAATAAGAAAGCATTTGCATTATATCTCAAAAACTACTCAACTAATTTTCGCCATATTCGGCACGTAAGTAACACTATGATAGGCTAGATAAATATAAGTTATTGAACTTCATAGGCACTTTTTTCCAAATGGTGGATAAACAAATATTTTATATTTATTTGGTGTAACTGCCATACCATTGGACCAATTTCAACCAAATTTTGTATGCCGACAGTATCTATTACATGCATACTATAAGGCAATCAACAACAACATTTGTCAGGCATTTTCTAAGATATCGCTACATGAATAATACAGTTTTTGCGTTATATGAAATAATACAGTTTTTATGACGTATCTCGGGAAACATTCAACCAATCTCTTTAAAATTTGGCGAAGTTGTACTGTGGTAGGACGTATTAATTTATACGTTTTAAGTGTGTAAGTCTCTTATTTTCTGAATAGCGCCTTATCAAACAGTGTAGCTTAATGTGCTATATCTATGTAACTATGAAATCGATTTTAAGTTATCTTTGTATATTGTATCTATGACAATCACGGAACGTGCTAATACATAAACGTTTTGTCCTCCATTTATGAAGATCGACACATAAATAATGGAGGTTTTATGCCATATCTCGAGGATCAATAAACCGATTTATACAAAAATTTCACTCATGTATTACTACAGTGGAGAATGTAAATTAACATGTGTTTTGTGCGCCAGGCATGTTTTAATGGGATTTTTAAAAATAATTTTGAGGTTTGTGTCTTATCTATAAAACATTTCAACAAAATTAAACCAACTTTTGTATGCAACCAATATTAATGACAATCACCATTTATGCATGCAGATATACTCTTTTGCTGGATTTTTTCAAATTGATGTCTGGTGAGTAAAATGTACTTTTGGCGATATTTAAAAAATAATTCATCTAATTTTCACAAAATTTTGCACACTTACAGAAGGTCATGTAAAGTTATATGATTTAAATGGTTTCAGGCACTGATTTTCAAAATTGAGGTCATTAAAATATTTTAATATTTTTGGCATATCCATTTAACAATTTAAAGAAATTCAACCAAATTTTTATACTGACAGTATCTATTAGAAGCATAATGTAAAGAAACTTTTTTAGGCAGTTTTGTAAGATAGCTTTGATTCAGAAAATAAGGATTTTTACCTTAACTCGGACACCAATCAACCGATTTCCCCCAAATTTTCGCAGAAGTAGCGTTATGGTAGGTAATGTAAACTTATGTGTTTTTAGTGGCTGAGACACTTATTTTCAAAATGATGGCCATGTAAATATTTCAGGTTAGTGAACCCTATAATTCAAAACATCACCCTACCAAAATTTTACAACAGAAACTAACAGAAAACACAAGAGAATTTTTTTGTTGGTTTTTAGTCTAAGCGGTTGGTTTCTGTTATAACTTCTGTTGTGTTTAATGTGGGATTTGGCCTCTTTCCATTGGATTCTGTTGTGTTGCTGCCTGTTGTTTTTAATTGTAACATAGTGGTTTCCTCTGTTTTTATTGTGTTATGATGGTTTATATTATACTAATCTGTTTAGATTTTTTGTATTCTAGTGGTTTCCATTGGTTTATGTTGTATTTTGTTGGTTTCTGTTATTGCCAGTTGAATTCTGTTGTATCCTAGTGTACTACACTGGTTTCAACAGTTTTTTTTATTTGTGCTGCCGCCAATTTGGTTTATGTTGTATTGTAGTGTATTGCATAGATTTCTGTTGTGTTTCGTTGATTTATATAGTGTTGCAGCCAGTTGGTTTTTGTTGTGTTTGTTTTATTCTAGTGTATTTTATTGGTGTCTGTTGTGCTTTGTTGGTTTCTGTTCTTATAACAAACTGTTGGCTTCTCTTGTATTACCAGTGGTATTCATTGGTTTCTGATTTTTTCTGTTGATTTCTGTTCTGTTGTGACTTAAACTTCAGAAATAAGTTTGAAAATTAATTTCTTTAAATAGGGGCATTTTTTCCAAATGTGTGCCGAAAACAATATTGGTTAGAATATTAAATTATTCGATTAGTGTAATATTATTATATTAATAACTAACAGTAATGAAAATTCATTAGTGATTTTTGTATATCTGGGATGAAAGTATACACTTAAATATCCAATTAATACATTTTGAGAACGATTTCTAGATGATAGTTTTCGAACTGTTAGAATACATTGGTTTCTGTTGTATTTTGTGCGTTTCGTTACATTTTGTATTGTTCTGATGTACTCCAAGTAATTTATATTGGTTTCTTTTGTGTTTTGTGGTTTTCTGTTGTATTTCTAGTGGTTTATTTTTGTATTTTTTTGTTAGTTCCTGTAGTATTTCATTATTTTGTATTCTGATGTACTCCAAGTATTTTCTATTGGTTTCTGTTGTGTTTTGTGGTTATCGGTTGTATTTCTATCATTTTCCATTGGTTTCTGTTGTATTTTGTTTGATCGTGTCGCATTTCATACTTTTGTATTTTGATGTACACACAGTAAATTTTATTGGTTTATGATGTGTTTTGTTGGTTTCTGTTGTATTTATAGTGGTTACCATTGGTTTCTCTTGTATTTTGTCTGTTCCTGTTGCTTTTCATTGTGTTGTATTGATGAACTCCCTATAATTTATATTGGTTTCTAATGTGTTTTGTAGTTTTTTTTCGTATTTCTAGTAGTTTCCATTAATTTATGTTGTATTTTTGTTGGTTTTCGTTGCATTGAATTCTGTTGTATTCTGATGTAGTCCCAGTAACTTATATTGGTTTCTGTTTGTCTTGTGGTTTCGTTGTATTTATAGTGGTCTCCTTTGGTTTCTGTTGTATTTTTGTTAGTTTATATTGCATTTAATTCTGTTATAATTTAGTAGTTTCCACTTGTATTTTTTGTATTTTGATGGTTTCTTTTGCATTTCATTCTGTTATATTCTTAAGCAGCCCCAGTAAATCATATTAATTTCTGTTGTGNCAGTAACTTATATTGGTTTCTGTTTGTCTTGTGGTTTCGTTGTATTTATAGTGGTCTCCTTTGGTTTCTGTTGTATTTTTGTTAGTTTATATTGCATTTAATTCTGTTATAATTTAGTAGTTTCCACTTGTATTTTTTGTGTTTTGATGGTTTCTTTTGCATTTCATTCTGTTATATACTTAAGCAGCCCCAGTAAATCATATTAATTTCTGTTGTGTTTTGTGGTTTTCTGTTATATTTATAGTTGTTTCCATTAGTTAAATAATTATTTTGTTGTTTTCTGTAACAGTTCATTCTGTTTGTTCTGATGTAAACCCATTAATTACTTGACGCGTGATGTAATTAGGTATTAGAAGCGGCGCTGTCACAACCCACCCCCCTCTCCGCCTGCTTAAACCAGTGTAGAGAGACACACATCAGTCTTAATCACCGTAGAGAAAGGTCAAGCAGAGGTAGAAATTCACTTCCAAGCCATACATGTGTCATTCTGCGCAGGCCTCCTACCCACTTACCCCCCTACACCTCTAGCAAGCCAGGTAAAATTTGTGAACGCCGGAAAATTACGAGATAGTCAGATGTATTTTCACTGAAGGCAGAAAACACGCACTGCGGAAGAAATAGCTGACAGAGTAAGCTTAAAAAGGATGCCACCTTAACCCCCCCCCAACCATCAGGGAACCATGGCATGTTTTTGAAGTGCATGGTTCTGCTTCCTCTCATCTTCACCCTCATCACAACAATGGGACACATGCAGAAAATTAGGGAGGGAGGGTAGAAAGGATATAAGCCTCTTTTCGGGGAGTTTGGGGGTGGTCAGAAGATTACCGCACAGAGAGCACAATCAGTTATCAGTAGACCATCGGTCAGTTCATCAGTACCGCACACAGAGNCAACCATCAGGGAACCATGGCATGTTTTTGAAGTGCATGGTTCTGCTTCCTCTCATCTTCACCCTCATCACAACAATGGGACACATGCAGAAAATTAGGGAGGGAGGGTAGAAAGGATATAAGCCTCTTTTCGGGGAGTTTGGGGCTAATCAGAAGATTACCGCACAGAGAGCACAATCAGTTATCAGTAGACCATCGGTCAGTTCATCAGTACCGCACACAGAGACATCAGCCGTGCCGAGTACGGCCGAGGGAGATCGGACCCCCGGCGACAACAGTAGAATCAGTACATGAGTACATCAGTAGGACAGTTTGTGAACAGGACAGTTTATTATCACTGCGCCGAGAGAAGCAGTTGCATCGGACATCGCGAGAGGATGTCAGAACGAACCCAGAGCAGCCGTCCAGGGGAGACGGCACCAAACGCAGGCCTTTTCCAAGGCCGCCCATATCACCAGATCTCATCCACAGCCGACAACATACCAGCACCAACAGCAGAGTTAAGTTTCAAGTCGCCATACAAAGAAGCCCCCACCTCCACCACGACGTCACCCACAGTTAATCCGAGGTAGCCAAAATAGAGTACTACACCTCGGAAGTGTCACTGTATGTTTTTTAAACTCGAGATAATATATCCATCCAGTAAAGTGAAACACCCAAAAGACTACCATATTGGAAATACCCTCAACTTTCAAGGCACCTTATAGTCTGTGCCTGGAGGAATTAATTCCGATCCTATGAACCACCTTGTATGCCACAGGTGGGGAATAGCGTAAAGTTAAATTGGCTTCCCAATAGTGGGGCGTAGATAAGTCTGTAGAGACAGTATCAAGAACCAGACTATACCTGTATAACCGAGAAAAGGGGTCTCACCCATACCAGATTGCCAAACTAGTCAGGCTGAACCATACAGAATTACTGAGCTAGTAAGGTTGAACCCAAAGACTTAAGGGAGTCTCAAACCCTTTGGCGCCAAACAACTGGACGTTTAACGAGGAGCAGTTAGTGGAGAAGTAGGCCACAAGAGCCCATTGCAGGATAAATTATAGTGAAAGTGGCGTTAATTTCGAGAGACGACGAGTGACGAGCGAGTGAGTGCGATCGAGAGAGCGAAGACGAAGCAAGGGAGAAATTAGCGACGAGAGAAGCGAGCGAGGAGCGGTAATGTGTAGGGTAACACAAGGTCATTTCCACTGGACAGTGGGAAATGATGTGGGATAGGTCAGGCGGACAGGAATGAAATACAACGCCTCCCTATAAGAAAATTAGGTCATGAGTGCCCTGAAGGAGGGCCACTATCAATGACGGGAGAAGTAGGCAGGCGGACGAGTGTATAACCACGAAGCCAGGCAGGTGAAGCGCGAGTGAGAACCGCACTTGACGATAATAAACCGATAGGAAATGTGGCCGTGCGCAATATACGTGCACCAGAGAAGTGAGTAGCGGGGCCAATGACCAGCAGTGTGTTATTAGGTCACGGGACAGTGACCCAGGTCAGAAAGTTACCGGGCAAAAGCAATAACAGCCGCGAAGTAACACAGCCTTACATGTTATCTACTTTATTACATCCGAGCGCCACACATTATCTCCTTTAATACACGCTGGGTAGAGGGATAACGTCGCTACTGCGCCAGCCGATACAAAGTGTGGAGAGCCAGAAGATAATACACCCAAGCCACAGCGCTGCCGCGCGATAAGAAAATACTGGGCCGAAAGTATATGCGCATGGGAAGATGAGTGGGAAAGAGAACGGGCGAGAAGCGAGTACGAGCGAAGGAGGACAAACAGGCGAGAGCGAAGATGGAAGTGGAACGAGAACAAACAAGCACATGCGAGAAGAAAGCGGACGCAGAACAGACAGTAGGCTAGAAGCGAAGAATTGAAGAGAAGTGCACCGACCCAGAAGCGAACCATGGAGACAGCAGCCACATTCCAGGACGGGCCTGCAACATATCAGTCCAGAGATGGCAACACCGAGAGAGGAAGGAAATGCATTCTCCTACCCTCACCACAGATTCCCAGGCTCACCCAGGATCCCAGTGCGAGGCGCAAGAAGAAACCGCCCCACAGACGAAAGAAACAGACTCTATGGGTAAGTGTACCCATGTCACCAACTGAGACAACTAGGTCAGGTTACCCAACCTGCCAGCCAACCTAAGTGCGCCATAACCTAGTGCGACATACTGTCTACAGTTTGCCTGTGACATCGGGCCTTCAGCCTAAAGATGTGTAAATTCCACACTTAAGTGTTCCTGAGTGTAATTTTAATTTAATTTCCAAGGTACCCAATATATGCCATCAGCAGGGCATCGGAGTAGAATGTGTTCCTAAGTTTTTTTACCGAGAGAGTTGTATATTTACATTGCCCTAACGGCAAATGCCGCGGGCAACAACTGAGAGACAGATAAGGGCCTTATTTTTTGTTCTTCCACGACCTGTGAGTCGTCTTAATAGTAAAACGTACCATGAGTCAGTGTGCTTTGTGTGTCATCGTCAGACCATTTTTTAAAAAGCGGCAGGAGTGCAAGCCATTAATATGAACTCAGGAACACAGCTTCCCAGCCTAGGAGATAAGAGGTTTTTTTATTTGTATGGCCTACGCACGAATTAACACTAATTACATACCTGTCAACACTTAAACAATGTGGAGAGACCAATTTAGGGAATGTTGTATAATTATGTAAAAATATAACAATGTTTGTAACCCTGTAAGAACATTGGCAAGTAGTGTACGGAGTTCGAGTTGTGTGGTACCAGGGGTTTGTTTAGATAGTTCAAAAAGTAGATCGGCCTGCGATGTATTTGAAACATAATATATAAATTGTAAAGTAACCCGCCTTCAGCAAAATATGTACGCAGAGCCAGAGTGTTAGTTAGACCCTTCTTGCAGACAGGAGGCTAGCTAGATAGGAACAACTGCAGGGCGTGCATCCTTGGTTAGCAGGAGGGGAAGCGAAGACAGCGAAGGAAGGGACAGTCAGTGGAGGGGGTGTCACAGCTGCCAACGGGCCACGAGGCAGCCATGCGAGAAACATGTTGTGATAGCCGCGCCAGAAGCGAGGCAGTGCGAACACAGATAAGGTTAGCTTACACAGATGCAACCATATGCCGAAAACCTAGATTTTGGCACAAAGTGTGTCAGCGCCGAAAAGACGAGAGGGGAGTTGACGCATGATGTAATTAGGTATTAGAAGCAGCGCTGTCACCAACCAACCCCCCCTCCGCCAGCTTAAACCAGTGTAGAGAGACAAATGTCAGTTGTAATCACCGCAGAGAAAGGTCAAGCAGAGGTAGAAACGCACTTCCAAGCCTTGCATGTGTCCTTCTGCGTAGGCCTCCCATCCACCTTCCTCCCCTACACCTCTAGCAAGCCAAGTAAAATTTGTGAATGCCGGAAATTTATGAGATTGTCAGGTGTATTTTGCCTGAAGTCAGAAAACACGCACCGGGGAAGAAATAGCTGACAGAGTAAGCTTGAAAAGGGTGCCACCTTCCCCCCCCCCAACCATCAGGGAACCATGAAACTTTTTGAAGTGCATAGTTCTGCTTCCTCTCACTTTCGCTCTCGTCCCAACAAGGGGACACATGCAGGAAATTAGGGAGGGACGCCAGGAAGGATATAAGCCTCTTTGTGTGGAGGGTGGTGGTCTGTCAGAAGATTACCACACAGAGAGCACAATCAGTAATAAGTAGACCATTGGTCAGTTTGTCAGTACTGCACAAAGAGAGATCAGCTGCGCCGAGTGCGGCCGAGGGAGATCGGACCCCCGATGACAACAGTAGAATCAGTACATGAGTATGTCAGTAAGACAGTTAGTGAACAGGACAGTTCATTATCACTGTGCCGAGAGAAGCAGTTGCGTCGGACATCGCGAGAGGACATCAGAACGAACCTAGAGCAGCCGTCCAGGGGAGATGGCACCAAACGTGGGCCTTTTCTAAGGCTGTCCACATCGCCAGATCTCATCCACAGCCGACAACATACCAGCACCAACAGCAGAGTTAAGTATCAAGTCACCATCCAAAGAAGCCCCCCCCCTCCACCTTGACATCGCCCACACTTAATCCGAGGTAGCCAAAATAGAGTACCACACCTCGGAAGTGTTTCTGTATGTTTTTTATACTCGAGATAATATATCCATCCAGTAAAGTGAAATACCCAAAAGTATACCTTATTGGAAATACCCTCAACCGTCAAGGCACCTTATAGTCTGTGCCTGGAGGAATTAACTCCGACCCTATGAACCACCTTATATGCCACAGGTGGGGAATAGCGTCATACTATTGGTTTCTGTTGTTTCTGTTTTTTTTTTTAATTCACTATGTTCATTTCTGATGAGATACTAGTGACGTACATTTGTTTTTTTGTAGAATGTGTTGTATGTTGTTTGTTTCTGTCGAATTCGATTCTATTGAAATCTGTTGTAGTCTCAATGATATCCATGGTTTTCTGTAGTGTTATATTAGGTTTTAATGTACTTGTAATGCTGGTTTGTGAAGTAATAGTTCTGTATCCCATAGTTTCTGTTGTGTTCTGCTTGTTTATGTTGTGTTTATTGGTTCTTATCATATTCGGGAAACCATTTGATATGCAACAGAAAATCACAAAAAACAACAGAAACTGAGGTAAAAAATATGAATGTTACCAGGAACCTCAATCTTAAATATAATGAAAACTAACAGAAAATAAACCGAAAACCAGGGAAACATCAGGAAACGCTAAATAAACCAAACAAAACATAGATTTATTCAAAAGAGATCATAGGAAAGGCAATAAATATCAACAGATACAGCAACATAGAAGCCAACAAATAACAAAATAAACTTATTTAAACAAAAAATATTTAAAGAAGGTGCTAACAAACTATAGCTTAACACAAACAAATTGAAACCACTAAAATACAACCGAAACCAACTGCCAACGCCACAACAGATACCAATAAAACACAACAAATCCAATTATAGAATCAGACTACGAAACAACAGAAACAAATGTAATCTAATAGAATAAATCAAAAATTGAAAGACACCATTGGAAAAAAATATAAACCAATGGAATCCATTAGAATGTAACAGAAAAAAATCACGCTACAGCACAACAAAATCAGATGGAATCTGCTATAACACAACATAAACAAACTGACTACAGTACAATAGAAACCAATAAAACACATCAGAATTCAATTTGAACAAATTGAATGCAGTATAAATCAAAAGTCTATGGCACAACAGAAACCAACTAAATACAAAATAAACCAACGAAACACAACATAAACCAACAGAACGCACCATAGAAACCAACAAAACATAACTTAGAAACCAACATATCACAAAACAGAACCCAATAGAACACAAAATAATGCAACAGATCACAACATAAACAAACAAATCACAACAGAAACCAACAGAGCACAATATAAACAAACAGAACATTACGGAAAACAATCAAGGCAACTACAACTCAACAGAAACAATAAGACACAGCATAAATAATGGAAAGCACTAAAATACAAAAAAAAAAAACCTAAAATACTGCACATTAGAAGAAAAAAAAAAAACAAACAGTGGAAACCACTAGAATGCAACAGAAACCAACTAAATTTACAAAAACAAAAACCATCATAACACAATAGAAACCAATGTAAGCCACTAGAATACAACAGCAACCAATTGGCAACAGGAAGCAATGTAAAGCACTAGAATACCACATAAACCAACTGGTCACAGCACAATAGAAACCAACAAAACACAATAGAGGCCAATGGAAACTACCAGAATACAACAGAAACTAACTCACTACAGCACAATGGACACCAACAGAACACAACAGAAACCAATGTTAATTACTACAATACAACAGAAGCAAAACGGCTATGGTACATCAAAAACAACAAAATACGACAAAAACCAATAGACAGAAATAAATTAAAACCACTGGAATACAACACAAACCAACAGATTAATTTCCTACAGAAAATAATCTTATCCACTAGAAGTTGCACCCCAAGGTTCCAGTGTTTTCTGACAACAGGAACCAAAAGAAATCACTGAAATAGTCTCTGTCTGCTGAATTTGTAACCAACAGAAACTACTGAAACTACCAATGGAAAAAAAATACCTTTCAAAAATACAATAGAATGATAATTCCACACAACCGAAACACCTGAAATTTCTGTTGGTTTTTTATGGTTTCTGTTGTAAATTTTTGCTAAGGTAGGCTGATAACATCCGAAGTTGATGCTCCAAATCCTACCTCCGGGATGCAGTTGATTGCAAGCTGGTTTAATTTTACGAGTTTTCCAAATTCGAATCCCTGGTAAGTCACTCGTGTATTTTAATTGTCTGGGAAATGTTCACATGCTTCTTATTTCATCTCTAATTATATTGCTCGCAATGAGATGTCAACACCTACCTACCATCGAAGCTTTCAATAACTTCATTACAATTTATTTGCACACATGTAGAGGATAGTTGGCTCATTAGTTATCAGTAACTTCTGGTTTTATATAGCACTAGCTTAGCCCGCGGCTCCTCTCGTGTGGACTACAGAAATAATGTTTAGGTTTTTTTAAAATAAATAATCGAGATCAAAATTTGCAGCGGACTCGCAATACATACACGTACATGCTCGAACGTGATTTGTTTGTTACTAACGACGCGAGCCTACTGAGTGCTGGCCGAGCATACACGAATCGTGTTACACCCACCCACCCTTTCACCTTCCGACAAAAATACGCCACCGCCTAGGCTCTCTACGTCCGCGTACGGTCAATCGACTAGCGGAAAATTACTTTTTCACAAAACTTTTGATATCTCATAAAGTATAGGCGGGAATTGGTTTAGACAGCGTATTGCCAGAGAGTGTGCTGGGGGCAAACTTTTTTCCGACGTGATTCACTATTTTAGTCACTGCTCACTCCTTATGTTACTTTACGAAACAAAATATATAGTAAAACCTGGCCAGAAAACATAGCTATGTATTAAAAAAAAACGTTAATCGGATAAGTGACAAGCACACTAACATACAGACAAAGAGACGTTGAGTTTTATAATATGTATAGATGTGTATAAGACCAGGTACACATAATAAAAGCGACGAACATAGATCTGCAAAAAATGTTCTTCATCTCAAATACTTATTAGTCTACTTTCCGAAGGAAAGAAAGCCTTATGAGATCACTTTCCTGCTGAGTGTGTCTGTGTGTGTGTGACTGTGTGTATCGCACCCTTTCAATTATTGAACACTTCAACCGAATTTCACCAAACTTGCTACAAATATAATACTTAGTAAGGACACCTGACTTGTAAAGTTTTCGACCACTTTAGAAACTTACTTTCAATATGGTGGTAATTTTAAAATTTTGGTATATAGGCTATATCTCAATAATCATTCAACCGATTAAAACCAAATTTTGTATGCTGGCAAACCATAGTGTAAGCATTACATTTTGGTATGTATATTGGTGTTGGTACGCCATTTTGTAAGATAGTACCGCTTTAAAAAATTAATATTAAACATTATATCTCCACAACTATTCAACCAATTCGCACCCAATTTAGCATGTAAGTAATACTATGGTTGCCCATGTAAATATAAAATATTGAACTTGATTAGTTCCTTATTTTAAAAATGGTGGCCATACAAATGTTTTAATTTTTTTGTTATACCATCCATACCACTTAATTAATTTCGACCAAATTTTGAATACCGAAAGTATATATACAAGCATAATATATACCAGCAAATAATCACTTTTGTCGGACATTTCGGAAGGTAGCAAAATACTAATAAATTCCCTTATAATGTCATAACTAGATAGTTATTAACAGATTTCAGCCATATTTGGCAAACAAGTAGAAATTATGCAGATGATGTTAGGTAATATGTTTTAAGCATGTCAGACACTTACTTTTAAAATGGCGGCTAGATCGTCATTTTAGTTTAGAATTCTATATCATTGAAACTATGTAATCAATTGCAGCATAACTATGTATACTGGCAGTAGACATTACAACTATCGACTGTATATACACGGAGCATATTTTTCCATCATTTTGTAAGATCGTGCTATGCGAATAAAAATTTTTTATGTCATATCTTGGGAAATAATTTACCAATTCCAATCAAATTTGGCAAACGAGTAGTACTGAAGCAGATTACGTCAAGTGGTATGTTTTAGGCATGCCAGACATTTATTTTCAAAATTGCGGTCATATAGCCATTTTTAGCTTAGAATGCTATATCGTCGAAACCATGTAATCAATTTCAACTCAGCTTTGTATGCTCGCAGTAGATATTACAACTATTATCTGAATGTGCATAGATAATTTTGTCTGCCATTTTGTAAAATAGTGGCATGCGAGTAAATAACGATTTTTTATCATATCTGGGGAAAAGTTTGACAAATTCCTTATAAATTTGGCAAACAAATAGTTTTGCAGCAGGTGGTGTAAACTGGTATGTTTCATGTAGGTCAGGTTCTTATTTTCAAAATGATGGCAGTATAAATATTTTCGGTCAATATATTTTATTAACGAAACAAAATCCAACTTAATATTTTATGGTGGCAGTACCTGNATTCCAACTTAATATTTTATGGTGGCAGTACCTGTTACAATCTTCAAATTTGTATGTGCACATCTTCATTTCTCTGCTAATTTGTAACATAGCCCTACCAATAAAAATAAAGCTGATTGCCTCTTATCTTGAGGAACATTCAATGCATTCTTACAAAATTTAGCGCAGATGTTGTACTGTGGTANTGTAGGTCAGGTTCTTATTTTCAAAATGATGGCAGTATAAATATTTTCGGTCAATATATTTTATTAACGAAACAAAATCCAACTTAATATTTTATGGTGGCAGTACCTGTTACAATCTTCAAATTTGTATGTGCACATCTTCATTTCTCTGCTAATTTGTAACATAGCCCTACCAATAAAAATTAAGCTGATTGCCTCTTATCTTGAGGAACATTCAATGCATTCTTACAAAATTTAGCGCAGATGTTGTACTGTGGTANAAAGCTGATTGCCTCTTATCTTGAGGAACATTCAATGCATTCTTACAAAATTTAGCGCAGATGTTGTACTGTGGTAAACCATAATAATAAAAGTATTTTTGAAAAATTACATACGCTTATTTTCAGAATGGCGTCTATAAAACCATTTTTATTTTGAGGACGATACCTACGAAAATATGTAATCTCTTTTGACGTAACTTTGTATATTGGCAGTATACAATAATCGATATAGCTACTTAAATACTTTTTTCCTGTATTAATGAAGATAGCCACATAAAATTTATGGAGGTTTTATGCCATGAATGAAGGAAAAATCCGCCGATTCCCACTAAATAATACACTCGAAAATTTCAAATAAATTTGTACAAAATTGTGCACACCATAAATGCTACAGAAGACAATGCAAACTTTCATATTTTAAATGGGCCAGACAACAATGTTAAAAATGGCGGATTCATGATTAATTTAGGGAAGTTTGACATACATATAAAACAATTTAACCAACTTAAAAAAAAATTTGTATGTAGGCAGTATATGTTAGAAGCATCGTGTATAGACTCTTTTTCTGGCAATTATGTACGATGGCATGAAATAAGAAAATAAGGTTTCTTGTCATATTTCAGGGACCAAACAACCTATTTCCACCAAAATTCTTCACTCAAATAGTGCTACGGTAGGTCATGTCAACTTGCATGACTTATGTGGCTCAGTCACTTATTTTCAAAACAAAGCCCCTGTAAATATTTTACGTTAGTAAACTCTATCATTCGAAACATTATACTGATTAAATCAGAAGTTGATGCTCCGAATCCGAACTCTGTAATACAGTGGATTGCACGATATCTTAGAGTAAGAGAGTAGTAGGCTTATGGGTCTCCGGGGGCAAGTACTTAGGGCTGTGATACTGTGGTGCCGTCCGCCATATTGTATGATGTCACAGGTGCGGCCGGCAGCTTTGTTCATCTCCCACCTCCCCCCCGTAAAACATTACTACCAACCACCGCCAGAGACCTGTTCACTAAAAAGATTTTAAAAAAATAAAGATATATAATAAAAAGTTAAAAAGTATAGGCCAGACACTTTGCGCTGCATATCATATTTCTAATAAATAAAAAAAAATATTACTTGAATGAAAAATAAATAAATTTTGCTCTCCACATTGGTACGAATTGATCACCCCTCACAAAAAACCTGTAACCAAAAAAAATTATAAAATTTTTGTAAAATGTTACATAAATGTGTATTACTACCTCGGATTATTTTTCATTTTCCTAGAAAAATATCTCCGTTTGCATAGAAACCCCCACTCGCACGACCCCTGCTAGAGTGTATGTTTATTTACGAATTTAAAGATTCAATTTTTCATTTATCAGAAGGTATACAACAACTAAATAATTTTTCACGAACTGAAACGTACGGCAGGCCAGACCCCCCCCCCCCCNTCGCACTTCTAAATGTTAATGCGATAGATCAGGTAGGATATTGTAAAATAATATTCGATTTTTGATACTTTATTTCTTAAAACCTATTCAATTGATATTTTTTTTTATATTTACTTTATTCAATTTGTTCTTACTTTTGTACGAAATGAAATAATACATTTTTAAAATACATAAAGCAATCTAGCATTGTAACCACGCACCGACAGGCATGTCCGTGGGGCACCGCAGGGAAAGGGGGGCCAATGACTTTGATCGTACGTTCGAGCTATGCTTCTCCGAGGTAAGATTGCCAGATGTGCAGTAAGCGGAGGACCAAAAATTTTATAAGACCAAGTGTCCATGGTTCGCCTTCTTTCTGCTTCCTACCGCCCGCTATCTCCAGATCTATGCACCATTTCTCTACAGTATAGACTGATAATAAGTACCTACAGTGTTTTTTAATAATGCAAGCAGATGTAGTACGCTGGCTATAACTAGGGTGGACAGTGCTGAGTGCTGGCTTAAACGCTATGCATCATTCATAAGTATTAAAACTTCGTGTGGTTTTAAAACTAATGATAGGAAGTTCTCGGTAACGATAATATGTATTAAATCTTGTTTCTAGCAAACATTTCATAAACGAACTGGGATATATTGTCCTTAAGGGTCGTATACTATCAAAAACGTTATAATACTGACATTAAACACAGTTTAAGAAGAAAAAAATGCGTTGTTTTGAACCGAACTGCATCGTGAAAGTAAAGTGGATGCACTAATCATGCTGATAGTGTTTCGCTTGTATTTGCTATAATATAATAATGCTCCTGTTTTGAAAACGTCTATCTGATAAGACAGGAAAGGCGATGGCAGGAAACAAAAAAGTATGAAATAGGCACGATCAATAGTTTCCATGGCACTTCGAATGGCTAGTGTAAAAATATATAATACGACACACCCCGTGATCGTCATCTTCACGGACAGGACTTGGGGCTGCGGAAACATGACAGCCGTTTTCAACTTGCGTCTTACCACCGCCACATTAATGTCCGTATTGGTAAGTACAGCATACCTTTTTTTTTTCTCTCTTAGAGCTATAATGACTTACTCGCGTCACCTTTGCTAACCTCATTATGCCCGAGTGTAATTCAGGCTACACTTAAGAGGAAAAAGATTTCTCTGCGACCGAAAAATACATGTGAAAGGATGTAGTTTCGTTGTTTTGTCAGGATCATAAAAACACCTTTCACAGTACTAAATATAGTGACTACAAATTATAAAAATTTCAAGAACAATATAGACAGTGAAAAGGATATTTTATTTGCTGTCTCCATTAGCTGACAGCTAGCCAGTAATAATCATTGGAGTTAAGTGTGTCAAATGTGGCACTAACAAATAAGAGCTTAGCAAGTGAGAAACCAGAGACTAGAACAAATGTCGTTCCAATAAAATGTGGAAATAAATTACGCATTTATAACATGTCTTGAATGCCAGTAAATGTGTACAGAGTGCAAGGTGTTAATACAAACTTATCTATCATCAGTATTACTGTTTCAAAGCAATCTAGTTAGTACACAAATGCATCACCATTTATTACCATACAAGAAGGAGTATACTGTTCTAGTTACCACCGAATGTGTGCCTCACGGCAACTAGCCTGCGTTACTGCGGACCGGGTTATATTACCCGGCAGGAACATGAGGCTTGTCGTCAGGTGACAGACATAATAAATAGGCAACGCCTATCTCCCACCTCGTTTATATAATAATATGAAGTCCCCATTGGTAAGTTATTTTTGTTCATTTCCCTGCTTTACCCACAAAAATTATCGACATGATATCAACATGATGTGCGTTTACTGAATAAAAAATGGGTGTTTTTTGCAGGTTCCCTGCAGGTTATATATACCACGTCGTGATGCCATTTGCGTGTTCTGTTAGCATTACAGCATAGTCCTTCTGTTGCTTCTTGAAAGTAGGTAAGAAAAATTATTCAATATTATTTTATGCAATTTAATAAATAGTCCTATCATCAAGGTCGTACACCGCTATGACCAGTGCCAACAATAATTCTCCTGTTTCAAACCAAGCCACAATAAGGTCCAATGGTCCCCATAATTTTATTACATTTGAAATCGTATACATATGAGTAGTTTCGTTTCGACACATGACCATGTTAGTAGATTATATGGTAAAAACCTTTGGCAAAAATGTCTACGCCAAAATAATTAAAAAAAAGGCAGGTTTATTTTGATTGGTAAGTTAAACCTTTTTTGTTGTAATCAAAATGACTGCACCTTAACGCATACCATACTAGTTTTACGAATGGTAACACAACCAAATATTTCTCTACTTGCAGGCAGATGTAATTTACTCCGTACATATTATTAAAAATATTTTTACTCCTCAGTCACGTAAAAAAAAAAAAATATAGCAAATAAAATGTCCTATATAGGTTAATCTGAAGAACTCTTTCAAGCCAATTTTTTATGTGCATAAGCAACAAAATTGTAAGTTTTTTTACAAACCGACAGAAAATATTAATGCTTATTGTGCATGCATGTTTAAGATTGGCGATCCTCAGCAGCGCAATGAACAAACAGGGTTCCGTCTCTTCCTTCCGCTGCTTCATCTTATTGGGTAGGTGCATGGTCACCCCCGATTTTTGTGTGCGGGTTTTGCAGCAAGTATTTTGCAATCCGGAAACCTAGACTGAAGCATAAACGCACCTGCGTCGATAATCCTCACAGAGAAGAACAGGTATGTGACAAATGTGTAATGAAAATCGGACAGAAGGGAAGTATGGAATGTCACCTGAGGAGCTGTAATGATGTCGTGCGGCAGAAAGGAGCTGTGAAATGCAAGTTCTGTAGTGCGACATTTACCAACGAGAGCGATGCCCGAAGACACGAAAATGGGCGTAAGTATAACCCCGAGAAGAAGATGTTTCCTTGCGAAGATTGCAGCAAGGCATATTCCTGGACAGACATATTTAAAGAGCGTGCTACTAAATGCACCGACCCAGACCCACCTCCTGGAAAGCGACGACATTTTGCTGCCTCCATCCCAGCACATCAGATATCAGAATAGGGCATTTCCCGCAGGCGAGTAGTCGTCAGGGCCGGCGAACCCAATGAGTTCGTGTTCGTGGAGGCGGAGACGGCCTTCAGAGGAAATATGAAAAACCTCGTTTCCGTAAACATCTCGAGCTAAGCAATGGACATCTGCAGCTACCTAGAAAATATAAAAGATAAGATCATCGGACAACTGGAGCAGATATTAAAAGACCAGGGTGCCCTTAAATTAAATTTATTTTTAGAATTTATTTGTGGTAAACCTCAGACCCATGAACACCAAACTGACAACAGGGCATTCAAAACTAAGAGTGTTCCAGTATACAATGTCAGGGAAATAGAGAATGCAGTGATCACCGGCATTGGAAATATTTTTCAGGAAGAGGAATACCAGTGGAGGGAAAGTGGCTGGACTCTCACCTCTGTGAAATGCCTGCAGCTCCAAAACCAAAATCTGTATCCCCTCCAAGCTTCATCATCCATTGTCTTGCCTGCACCAATAAATAACAGGGAGGTAATTATTAACTCCCAGAATAGAGATGACCTGCAGTGTTTCAGTTGGGCTATTTTTGCATGATATGTGGTATGCTGGAACCCCGAACGTGCCAACCACTGCTACACAGACCTAGAAAGCAATTTTATTTTAGTTGGGTTGATTTCCCTACACATCTGCGGCAAATAGGGATGTTTGAAATGAATAATCGTGCTGTATCCGGAATTGTGTACTCGCTAATGGATTACTGGGCTGACCGACCAACTGTGCCTGGAAAAACATTTTTTTTGTAGCCCCTATGCCCCAGCAAGTTTCCAGATTCCACAGCAAGAAATTAATAGACAAAGACCAACCCTCAAATTCAAAAATTATCATAATGGCAACAATACGTCCATTGTTGTCTATGCTGACTTTGAGACCATGCTCAAGCCATTTTACACATGCCAGCCGAACCCCAGCTGCTTGCACACATATGCATACCAGAAACACAAGGCCTATAGTTACTAGTAATTTGGTTATGTGGACTATGTATAGTATGATTGCAGCCAGTAAGGCTGTAACCCTACCAACTGAGCCCCAAATGTATACATGTGAGGCTGCAGAAGAAATATATATAAAGGTTATAGTCGAAATAAGGCAAAAAGTCAAAGAAATATACGAAGTAACTGAGCCGATGGAACCACTTAAAAACATGCAAGTATTATACCATTTGACTACCGATGAATGCTGCTTTTGCTCCACAACATTCACAGATGGAAACCCTAAAGTAATGGACCACTGCAACTTTACAGAGTGGTACATCGGTCATGTAAGTAACAAATGAAATTTGCTCCACTGCCACCCCAAAAGCTGCATGTATTCTTCCACAATTTGGCCTATGACAAAAATTTCATAATATAGCAGTTAGTCTATGATGACAAGGAAATCTTGATAATCCAGCACATGGAGGAGCAGCTTATTACATTTTTTAAATCACTATGGGAGAGATTTAGTATTGATTTCTTTGATACATTTCGATTTATGTATGCAACCTCGCCACCCTCGCTGATAACCTACCAAGAAACGAATTCAAAAACACATCTAAATGTTTTACACCAGATGAGATGGCACTGGTTACCTGCAAAGACGAATTCCCATATGAATACATTACATATTTTGCCAAGTTAAACGAACCAAAATTTGTACCAAAGGAAAATTTTTTCAATAGATTGTTAGACTCAGATATATAAGATTAAGATTACATGCATTCGAATAATGTATGAGACATGTTTGATTGTACACTGCAGAGCAAAAAAAAAAAAGCTAATATCGTGTAGGGCACCCGCGAGCACACAGAAGTGCCGCAAGATGACGTGGCATGGACACGACTAATGTCTGAAGGTATGCATGAGGCAATTCACACCATGAATCCTGCAGGGCAGTCCACAAGTCCATAGGAGTGCGAGGCGGTGGAGATCTCTTCTGAACAGCACGTTGCGAGGCATCCCAGATATGCTCAATAATGTTCATGTCTGGTGATTTAGGTGGACAATGAAAGTGTCAAAAGTCACAAGAGTGTTCCTGGAGCCACTCGGTAGCAACTCTCGATGTGTGGGGTGTCGCATTGTCCTGCTGAAATTGTCCACGTCCGCCGGAATAAACAGTGGACATGAATGGGTGCAGGTGATCGGACAGGATGCTTACGTATCTGTCACCTGTCAGAGTCGTATCTAGACATATCAGGGGACCAATTTCATGCCAACTGCACACGCCCCATACCATGACAGAGCCTCCACCAGCTTGAACATTCCCCTGTTGAAATGTAGGGTCCATGGATTCATGACGATGTTTCCATACCCGTACACATCCATCCACCCGATACAATTGGAAACGAGACTCGTCAGAACAGATAACTTCTTTCCAGTCATGAACAGTCCAATGGCGGTGTTGGCGGGCCCAGGCGAGGCGTAAGGCTTTGTGTCTTGCAGTCAACAATGGTTCACGAGTGGGCCTTCGGCTCCGAAAGCCCATATCAATGATGGCGTGTTGAATAGTTCGCATGCAGGCACTTGTTGATGCCCCATCATTGAAATCTGCGCCAATTTGAGAAAGGGTTGCACGTCTGTCACGTTCGATTATTCTCGTCAGTCGTCGTTTGTCCCTTTCGTTCACTATCTTTTTTCCGGCCTCAACGATATCGAAGATTTGATGTTTTACTGGATTCCCGATATTCACGGTACACTCGTGAAATGGTCGTACGCGAACATCTAAATGTTATCGCTACCTCGGAGATGCTATGTCCCATCTCTCGTGCGCCCACTTAACACCACGTTCAAACTCACTTAAATCTTGATAATCTGCCATTGTAGCAGCAGTAACCGATCTAGCAACTTTGCCAGACGCTTGTTGTCTTATATAGGCGCTGCAGACTGCATCGCTTTACTCTGATTGGTTCCATACCTTTATTATTTGCATACGCACGCCTATAGAGTATTTTTGGCACTCCAATATAGAACACTGGGTGACTACTCTAAAATTTATTTGAAGACGGATGTCCTCCTGGCGGACGTCTTGGAAAATTTCAGGAAACTCTGTTTAAGACCTATGGTTTCGACTGCTTCCGTTATGTGAGTGTGCCAGGACTCTTGTTTGATGCCATGCTGAAACCTACTAAAGTTAATTTATAGTTACTCACAGACTATGACATGTACTTGTAAATTGTAAAGGATATTAGGGGGGAGGGGGCATGGCCTAGATTGTCAAGTGTCACTGCGTGGCAAACAATAAGAACATTCTATCCACATACTTAGTCAGCAAGCACACCATCTACTTCCAGTACTCAGATGCCAACATTTTGTATAGTTTGGCAATGTCTCTGCCCCTCCCTGTATGTGACTCAAAGTGTTTGCGCACCGACATCGATGTCACGCTGGTGCCATATAATGGCCTATTCGGCTATGTGCTGGAGGTAGATATAGAATATCCTGTGGAAATCCGCTACTCGCACAAAGACCTGCTATTCCTGCCCATCAAGAAGTGTCCTCCAGGGGCCAATACCAAAAATTTTAGACAACTCTGGAAGGAAAGGAAAACTATATTGTACACTTCATAAACTTCAAGCAATCATTAGGACATGGGCTGACAATAAAAAAATTAATAGGTTACTGCAATTTGAAGAGGAAGCATGTCTCAAACATATCTTGAAATAAATACAGAGGAATGACAGGCAGAAAACAACAATTTCTAAATGTAATTCTATAAATTAATAAAGAATGCTACATTGGGAAAACTGTTGGAAAACAAAAGTAATAGAGAGTACATGGAATAAGTATGCAAGGAACAAAGAGCAATTAAATTTGATTGTAAAACAGCATTCAAGGATAGGTTTATATATACAGAAAATCAATCTCTGGGTGAAGATGGAAAAGGTAACAATAGCATTTGACAAACCGATATATGCAGGCATTGAAGTACTAGACCAATCCAAGACTCTGATGTAATATTCCATTATGATGTTGACGCATGACGAGTACATAGGATAGGAATTGCTCTGTATTCACACCCTGAGAAGTATCTGTGGGACAGTCCCGCCGTATAAAAACTTCCGGGGATCAGCCACAGCGATAGAAAAACAGGTAAAATCCCGAGAAGAAGCTGATGCAGCCCTCTACATAGGAAACAGGGGGTGCCCCCGACGAGATTACTGCCAACACAACTTACAGGAATCCCCTACACGCTTGCAGTACCCCTCCCTCCCTCCTAGTTTGAGCCCGCGAGCCTCTGAGGAGACACTAAATCCTATACAAAAAACGCGCGAGGGGTCAGCGAAGTCCCTGTTCCTGTCGACGCAATTTGCTGACAGCCAATTTGAATATATCGGGAGACGGGTTAAATTCAGGAGCAGCCAAGGTTCGTGGGCATTCAGTCGTGGTCATTCAGTCGTGAGCATTCAGTCAGTGATCAGCATTAAGTCGTGATCATTCAGTCAGTGATCGTCGGGCAGTTGTCATCGACAGTCGTGAGCGAGACAGAGAAGGCAGTTAGGCGACAAGCAGTTGTATCAACGGGCCGGAGTCAGTCATTGGCAATCAGTTGTTCACAGTCAATTGTTCGGGAGCAATTATCGCCAGCCGAGACAGGAGTTGTTCGGCGGTACAGCCGCGAGACGAGATAGATGTAACCGAAACGGGAGAAGCCGAATCAGGCACGGGAGTAAACAGTCGAGTGACGAGAACAGTGCTGAGAATATGAGTAAATTCCCGGAAACGAGTGGTAGCCCCAGTCCGAGTGGTGCTCGAAACTTCATGTGTAAATTCCCGAGAAAAACCCAGTAAAAGTACCGAGAACTTATGAGTTTATTTCAGAAACCGGTGTGGCATTTTCCGCGGTGAGGGATGCAGAAACGCAATAGCCGGAAGCAGGCCGAGGAGGAAGCACTCTCCAATCAGGAATGCCAGCCGTGATCGCAGGGAAAGTACAAGTCATGGGAGAACCCTAATCCCAGACTTCAGAGAGAGACCGTGAAAGCCGCAGGAAAAAGCCAACTTAGTACAGCACGTCAACGAGAGCCAGTCCGAGGGCCTGAACGAGGGCCACCCAACTCACCNCCGTGAAAGCCGCAGGAAAAAGCCAACTTAGTACAGCATGTCAACGAGAGCCAGTCCGAGGGCCTGAACGAGGGCCACCCAACTCACCATGCCTCAGCTACCAACGAAGACAACTCACCAAAAGCCGCAGTCACAGATAAGTAGAGAATTGTCTCCCTTCAACAACCTTCCCCGACACATAGTATTCAAACTCACCAGCCCGTCAGGCAAACGACTTGCAGGGGGGCTCAGTCTCGCCAGGGTGTATAATAAATATGTGACCTTCTGATCAATAAAATCCTGGTGTGTTAAATAACGGAGAATACGAGTATTTGTTTACCCCTAAAGCAGCAACCTCAGGTGTCCTTAGTCTGTACCTAAATAATTTAACTATATGAACTACTGGCCACCATCCTGTATAACTCCGGTGGCCGAGTAGCGACAATGTAATGCAGAAAAATGATGAGGAAAACCTCGAGCTGGCCTGCATGGACACCGAAAGCTTTATATATATGATAAAGACCAATGATTTATATCAGGACCTGGCTATTGATATGCAGTTTATTACAGAGTTCGACACCAGTGTCTACCCCCCTCCCACTCCTTTCACTTCATAATTGCTATTCCCCTACCAATGCTAAAGTTCTTGGGAAATATAAAGATGCGCATGGAGGGGATGTAAAGCAGGAATTTTATTGGGCTGAGGGTCAAAATGTATGCCTAAATATGTAACAACAAGGCCACCAAAAAGGTTAAAGTCATCCAGGAATGTTTAGTAAAGGATAAGATCACATTCGAAGATTATAAGAAGGTATTGACGCAGCAACAACACTCACATGTTTCTGTCAACACAATGTATACACTGAAAGCATAAATAAATTAGCTCTAACATGGACCTATAAAATAAGACAGAAAATGGAAGATGGAATTAATAAACAGCCTTATGGATATGACGATGGTGATATGGAAATATATCTCACCATCAGCTGCAGCGATACACTCTAGCCCCTGCAAGAGTATGCATATCATGTCTGGTGTGCCATTAACGAATCATAACGGTAGCTGTAGCCCATGCAAGAGGACACATTACTGTGAGGTGTTTCGTTATACAAAGACTATACCATACCAACCATCCACACGACCAGTTATTTTATGTATTCATTTTATTTTGACTGACATTATGTTAGATTGTGTGGTGGCACGCTGTATATTTTGTAAGAGGCATCCTTATCTTTTAAGGCATGTTACCGATATGCCCTGCTGTGCGTACTTGTTCACTGTTCTCATTATGTGTTTTTTTACCAGCAGCATTCTGCAGCACATGCAAGAGCCATATTCATCTTGCCAGATGTGTTGCTGTTGATAAACGGTGGCGCTGTTGAATGGTGGCATGCTGTAGCTTGTGCAAGAGGTATACTCGACCTGCCAAATGTATCGTTGGCTTATCCATGTCCTCTTTTTAGGTGGGCTGCTTTAATTTACAGCATCGCAACCTCACCTATATAAGTATGTCTCGCAGCACTAAAGAAAATGATAAAAAATGGAAAGTAATTTTTTTCAAATAACTTTATATAATGTCTCCAAAAAAATTGTCGTCAATAATTTTTTGGTCTTGTCACCTGGAGGACACTTCCTGACAGGCAAGAATGACAGGTTTTTGTGCGATTCATGGAGTTCTGCAGGATATGATATGTCTACCTCCAACACACATCCGAATAGGCCATAATCTGGCGCTACCCTGGCATCGATGTAGGTGCCCACCCAATGAAGTGGGGCAGAGACATGTCCCACTCATAAAAATTGTTGGTCTCTATGTATTGTAGGTAGACAGTGGGGTTGCTGGCAACGCACATGGATGGATTGTACTTATTGTTTGCCATGCAGTGACGCTTGACACAATGGGCCATGGCCCCCTTATTCCCTTTTCAATGAACAAATACATGTCGTAGTTTGTAAGTAACTCTAAATTATCGTCGGTAAGTTTCAGCATAGTATCAAACAAGAATCCTGGCACATTCGTATAGCACAGACAGTCGAAACCACTGGTCTTGAGCACTTTTTCCTGAAATTTTCGAGGACGTCCACCATGAGGACATCCGTCTTCAAATAAATTTTAGAGTAGTCACCCAGTGTTCTACAATTAAACTTGTCTCATACATTAATCGCGTGCAAGTAATTTTCATCTGATATGTCTGAGTCTGTCAATCTACTGAAAAATTTTTCTTCCGTTTGAGTTGTGGTTCGTTCAACTTGGCCATATCTGTAATGTAGTCATGTGGGAATATTCCTTTGCAGGTAACTAGTACTATTTCATCTGGTGTAAAACATTTAGATGTGTTTTTTAATTAGTTTCTTGGTAGGGATTTTGGCGAGGGTGGTGAGGCTGGCAAACATAAATATAAGTGTGTCAATGAATTTTATACTAAACATTTCTCCTAGTGAATTTGAAATTGATATAAGCTTATCCTCTATGTGCGGGATTATAAAGAATTCCTTGGCGTGTTAGCCTAGCTGCTCGAACATGAAATTTTTCGCCATAGGCCAAACTGTGGACCAATACGGACAGATCCTTGGGGTGGTGCAGAGAAAATTGCAATTGGTGCATGCATGTCCGATGTACCACTCTGTGAAGTGGTAGGTGTCCATTACTATGTGGTTGCCATCGGTGAATTTTGTGGAGCAGTAGCATCACTCGTCGGCAGTCAAATGGTATAATAGTAGCAGGTTCGTTAGGGGCTCCATCGGCTCAGTTAATTCATATATTTCTTTGACTTTTTGTCCAATTTCGACAATATCCCTTATAAATTTTTCTTCTGCATCCTCACTCGCATACATTTGGGGCTCAGTTGGTAGGTTTGCAAACTTGCTGGCTGTAATCATACTATGGTACACATATAAATAATAACAGTTACTATAGGCCTCGTGTTTCTGGTATGCATATGTGAGCGAGAGACTATGGGCTGGCTGGCATGTGTAAACTGGCCTGAGCATGGCCTCGAAGACAGTGTATATGACAATGGGTATATTGTCTCCATTCTGATAATTTTTAAATTTCAGTGTTGGTCATTGTCAATTAATTTCGTTCTGTAGCACCTCGATACTTGCTTTATCATGGAGGCTATAATAGTTAATGTGTTTTTCCAGGCACTGTGTGCCGGTAAGTTCTGTAATACTTGGCTAATCATGGTAAAATGTAAGGCACCGCTTACATACATGCATTTTACCCTTGTGTGCCGATACCTAAAGACTCACAATGTCTTGAACAGTTCTTGATGTATTTATAGAATGCATTTTCCTCTGTAGTCAACAGTAGCAGTTCAAAATTTTCGGACTTCTCCTCTTTCACCATTCGTACGGGCACGACCTTCTCGTCGGTGAGCGAGTACATATTTACTGATACGGGATAATTATTTCTCTCAAACGTCCCTATTTGCCGCAGAATTTTGCGGAACTCTATACCACTAAAACAGAACTTGCTTTCTAGAGCTGTGTAGCAGTGGCTGATGCATTCGGTATTCCAGCATTCCATATACCATGCCAAAACCGCCCACTTGAAACACAGCTGGTCCTCTCGATTCTGGTGGTTAATAATTGCCTCCCTGTTCTTTATTGGTGTGGGCAAGTTAATGTATGATGAGGCTTGAAGGTGATCCAGCTTGTTTTTTGGAGTTGTAGGTGTTTCACAGAGGTGAGGTTCAAGCCACTTCCCTTTCCCTGGTACTCCACCACCTCCTGACAAATATTTCCGATACTGGCGATCACTGCATTCTCTATGTCGCTGAAATAGTATACTGGCACATTCTTCATTTTGAATACACTGATGTTGGTCTCGTGCTCATGGGGCTCGGGCTTCCCATAAATACATTCAAAAAATAAATTAAATTTTATGGTGCTCTGGTCTTTGATTTTCTGCTTCAGTTCCCTGATGATCTTGTCTTTCAATTTTATAGGTAGCTGCAGATGTCCATTGCCTGGTTCGAGGTGTTTACGGCAACGGGGGTCTTCATTATGCCTCTGATGGGCGTCTCCGCCTCCACGAACCCAAACTCATTGGGTCCACCGGCCTCGATGACTACTCGCCTGTGGGAAATATCCTCTGCTTATATCTATCAGGCTGGGACGGAGGCAGCCACACGTCGTCGCTTTGCAGGAGGTGGGACTTGATCGGTGCATTTAGCAGCATGCTCTTTTAATTTTTCAGCCCTGTAATATTCCTTGCCGCAGTCCTCACAAGGAAACATATTCTTCTCCGGTTTAAACTTGCACTCATTTTCGTGTCTTCTGGAATAGCTCTCGTTGGCAAATGAGGCACTACAGAACTTGCAGTTGCCAGATGCCTTGTACCGCACGACGTCTGTACAGCTCCTCAGGTAATGTTCCATAGTATTCTTCCGTCCGATATCAATTCCACATTTGCCACATACCTGACTTGCTCTGTGAGGATTATGGACGCGGGTGCGTTCTTGTTTCAGTCCATACTTCCGGATTGCAAAATACTTGCTACAGAACCCGTACACAAAATTCGGGGTGACAATCCACGTACCCCAGAAGTCAAAGCAGTGGAAGAAAGAGACAGAACCCTGCTGTCCGTGGACTTCTGAGGGTCACCAACCTGAAACATACATATGCAATAAGCATTAAAATTTTATGTCGCTAAGTAAAAAAGATACAATTTTGTTTATTTATGCACATTAAAAATTAGCTTGAAAAAGATGTTAAGATAAACCTATATTAGATATTTACTAACTCAAAACTAATTTTCGTTTGACTATGAAGTAAAAAATATTTTATATAAATATATACGGAGTAAATTACATCTGCCTGTAAGTACAAGAAGCTTTGGTTATGTTGCCATTCGTACTTGGTACATTACTAGTACTGTACGCATTATGGTGCAGACATTTTGTTTATAACCAACTCGTTAAAAAATTGTCTTTTACTTTCCAAATCAACCTCTTTTAAAAGTAGTCTTAGTCTGTGCACTTTTGCTAAAGGTTTTCGCAGTATAATATACTGACATTGTCATGTGACGAAACGAAACTACTCATATGTACACGACTTCGCATGTTAAAAAATTATGGGGGCAAATGGACAATGTTGTGATTGGTTTAGAAAAGGACAAATATTTTTTGCACTGGTCATATGACTTTAATTTCATGTATACATACACTGAAGAGCAAAAAAAAACTGGTATAAGCGTGCCTATGCAAATAACAGATGTATGGAACCAATCAGAGTAACGCGATGCGGTCGGCAGCTAGATAGGTTACTGCTGCTACAATGGCAGGTTATCAAGATTTAAGTGAGTTTGAACATGGTGTTATGGTCGGCGCACGAGAGATGGGACATAGCATCTCCGAGGTAGCGATAACATTTGGATGTTCGCGTACGACCATTTCACGAGTGTACCGTGAATATCGGGAATCCGGTAAAACATCATATCTTCGACATAGCTGCGGCCGGAAAAATATCGTGAAAGAACAAGACAAACGACGACTGACGAAAATGATTAAACGTGACAGACGTGCAACCCTTTCTCAAATTGGCACAGATTTGATTTGTGGACTGCCCTGCAGAATTCATGGTGTGAATTGCCTCCTGCATACCTTCAGACATTAGTCGAGTCCATGCCACGTCATCTTGCGACACTTCTGCGTGCT